>JAXIVJ010011903.1:25000-41985 GCA_036785665.1 Chirona hameri | reverse complement strand
TTAAATGATAGCAAGGGTACGACTGATATTACAAATACCTAGAGCCAAGGTTATCATTTTTTTTTAATGCTGAAATAGGGGCACATTCAAAATATAGTGGACGAAATCCGTTGAGTTTTCAGATTTGGGTATAGGTAGGGGCACCACTGCAATTGATGACCCCCCCCCCCCCCCCCTTGAAGATTTCACCAGTCCCAGCAATTACCGCCAAGGAGAGCCTCTGCCAGACACTTAATGAAATTCATTTTCTCATTTTCCAAATTTGTATAAGCAATTGCGAAAGTTGTATCATGCCGCGAATCGGCCCGAAAATTGAGTGACCTGCACGCGCCTATGGTTTTTTAATTTTCAAAAGCCACCGCCATATATCAATCTCCAATTCAATCTCTATCGATCCCAATTGGTTGCGTTAAAATCGGTTGAATAAACATGACAGCTGTGTTGGATCACAAATACCTCCAAATGTGTAGTTTTTGCCCCCCCCCCCTGTTGCCCCCTTTAATTTTGTATTTATTTTTTAGAAATGTAGATCGTGTTGAGGGGAATCAAAAGCCTTTTGAAATTTGAAAATCGGAAGGGTAGATCTCGAGATCTCCGGGGGAGGAATCCGCCCCCTGTTACAAATAGGGGTAGCCAGGAGCCTGTTACAAATAGGGTTGAAGGGAATGTTTCACCTTTATATTGGTTTTGAGCTGAGATAGCCATTATATTTGCCCGTTATTAAAATGTCGAAAATATTAAGGTAATTTTCTCAAAAACTTAGTCGTTTTTAAGCAATTTAATTCATAATTTGCAAAATGGGGTCTAGGCTAGTGGTGCCGCTGATTGGCGGACAGCCACTTTGTCAGCCAATCCCACTTTGTCAGCCAATCATCGGCGGTATATAGCTCAATAATGACGTCATCATCCCAAAGTTAAAAACCTAATTTGTATAAAGTTAAGTGACTTTTCGAGAGATAAAAATATCACCATCGTTTTCAGCGGCACTTACTTCATATTTTCGACTACAACTAGCGTATATTTGACAATTTTCAAAAAGGTGAAACATTCCCTTCAACACGCGCACTGCCGGGGGTTCGCGCAAACAACGAACTGCCGGAAGGGGGTGATTTCCGCCCCCCCCCCCCTTCCTAAGATCTAAAAAAACACGCAACGTAGCGACAGGAGGAAAACGATAGCTCGAGACAGCTCTGATAGCTCGAGACAAGCTCTATCGAAACTTCGAAAGTACTATTTTTTAGTCTTAATTTAGTAGTCATTTTTAGGTCAGGTCAATATTGAGGTCACCAGAGGTCACCAAAGGTTAAATTCCGACTATATGTATATGAGTGTCCTTGATAAAACCGTATATATCTCGATAACTAAAAGAGATAGCGACGCGCGGGGAAAAACGTTCGAAAGATAATTGATTTGTTTTTGCTGTCGCTAAGGTTCCATCAGAATTGACCTAAGGTCAACAGTAAGGTCAGCAGAAGCCATTTAATTTGAAACATTGTAATAATTGCCGATTTGTTTAAGAAATAACTTTTGACAGTCGCACGATCGAGTAAAACAGATTTCACCATTCTGTTTCTCTCGTCGAGACGCATCGAATTATATTGGGTGACCTAGTTAGGCCATATACAAAAATTGGCCTGACCTGAGGTCAGGGTCAACTATTACACCAGGCGATTCGTCTTGACAAGCCGAATATAATGGAGAAAATTCCATTGCACTACCTTGATTTGGTAAAGAGTTATTGAAGAAAAGTCATACGTGACCTGAGGGGTCACCCGAGTTGACCTCGTAGAGGTCAAAGAACAGAAATGTTACATAGAGCTTTGCATTTGGCACAAGAGTGGTGGATCTGATGAAAATTGGTCAAATTTAGCCATTTCCTATACATTTATACGTGTTTTCATTTTCCCCCGTTGACTTATAATGGGGAGGTCACGAAATCGACCTGACCTTAGGTCACCGATATAAACAAAACAAAAATCAAGATACACGAAAAGTAGGCACTTATCATCTGATGACATCCTGTGAGTTTCAAACAGTTTGGTCAATCACTTTGGCTGTGGCACGACCGCAGACATTTTGGAGGTGGGGTCACTTGACTTGACCTGGTGACCTGCACTGAGATGACCTGAGGTAAAACATTTCACACTGTGTGGGTAATTTATGCCCAAACAGCTGTGCCAAATTTCGCGACGCTGCGCGCCGCCGTTAAAACTCCGGTGACAATGCCCTTCTTCTTATACAGAGTCGAGTGATCGTGTCCAAAGTTGGGGGGCGAGTTGACCCCACTGCCCCCACGGTTACCACGTCCCTGCTTATGCCTTCCGATTTTTAGCTCGCATCTGTTATCTTTTGCGAAGAGAAGGTAGTATTTAAGTACAGGTATGCCTGGACCCTGGTACCTATGTCTTTTTGATACCTTCTATCTCCAGACTTTCTCCCTGACTGTCGGCAGAATAGAGCTGTGACACTACTGTTTCGCTACTGGTACGCCGTGTTGCCTCTTTGCCATCTTCCCGATGCCTGCCTGCCTAGTGCCTGCCTGCCTGCTTCACCATGCCCGGCAGCTACACACAGACAGACAGACAGACAGACAGACAGACAGACAGACAGACAGACAGACAGACAGACAGACAGACAGACAGACAGACAGACAGACAGACAGACAGACAGACAGACAGACAGACAGACAGACAGACAGACAGACAGACAGACAGACAGACAGACAGACAGACAGACAGACAGACAGACAGACAGACAGACAGACAGACAGACAGACAGACAGACAGACAGACAGACAGACAGACAGACAGACAGACAGACAGACAGACAGACAGACAGACAGACAGACAGACAGACAGACAGACAGACAGACAGACAGACAGACAGACAGACAGACAGACAGACAGACAGACAGACAGACAGACAGACAGACAGACAGACAGACAGACAGACAGACAGACAGACAGACAGACAGACAGACAGACAGACAGACAGACAGACAGACAGACAGACAGACAGACAGACAGACAGACAGACAGACAGACAGACAGACAGACAGACAGACAGACAGACAGACAGACAGACAGACAGACAGACAGACAGACAGACAGACAGACAGACAGACAGACAGACAGACAGACAGACAGACAGACAGACAGACAGACAGACAGACAGACAGACAGACAGACAGACAGACAGACAGACAGACAGACAGACAGACAGACAGACAGACAGACAGACAGACAGACAGACAGACAGACAGACAGACAGACAGACAGACAGACAGACAGACAGACAGACAGACAGACAGACAGACAGACAGACAGACAGACAGACAGACAGACAGACAGACAGACAGACAGACAGACAGACAGACAGACAGACAGACAGACAGACAGACAGACAGACAGACAGACAGACAGACAGACAGACAGACAGACAGACAGACAGACAGACAGACAGACAGACAGACAGACAGACAGACAGACAGACAGACAGACAGACAGACAGACAGACAGACAGACAGACAGACAGACAGACAGACAGACAGACAGACAGACAGACAGACAGACAGACAGACAGACAGACAGACAGACAGACAGACAGACAGACAGACAGACAGACAGACAGACGCTTATCAAATAGTAATATAGATTGAAGGCTTGGTTTTGGTAGCTGTTTATGACTCATGGAACAAAAACTTGAATTTAGAGCATTTCGACTGAATTAAAGTTTATTCTACTCGACAAGAGCTTTCAAATGAGCACACGCGGAGGTCTGTACTACTTTTATTTTTGACCTTTTGGGTAGGGGTCAACAACTTACGGAGGCCCCGGGGGGGACCATAACTCAAAGGATCGCAATGAAGTTTGGCATACTTGTTATTGGTCTAGAGAAGAACGCCGTGTCAATTGGCAAGCTTGCAACGACGAAAATGTTTTTTTTTGGGGGGGGGGAACACCCTAGTGCTGCACGCCGCCATTGTCGTGATATTCCCCAGAAGAAAAAAATCGGGGGCGTCAAAGTCACTCCCAACCAAACCCAACCCAACCCCCCAAACGCCTCACCCTCGACACGACACGGGTTAATGCAAAAACAGTCAGACAAGTTTTGAGACAGTCCTTCAAACCGACGTTTTTGGGCGTTCTGGATGCGCCAGCGGGGCCAAGGACACCGCCGGATCAATGAGAATCACGAATCAATGAGACATATCCCTTACACCGTAAAACAAACACATTAGTACTTCATTTTGTGAGGCGTTTCATTATCGACTCAAAAACGATTTCCAGCCGGCCAGACAGACAGATTTCCAGCCGGCCGGCGGTTGTGTGATTGTGATTGTGCTCTTGTGAGCTTATTGTGATCTGTGTATCCGGCTCTGTCTGTCACCACACCGCGCCACTCGGTTCCGCTCTGTGCCCCCCCCCCCCCTCCCCCCACATGCACACACACCCACATACACCCCTGCCTACCCCGCCCCGCTGCGGTGACGCTTCCGCCCCTGTCTGGAATGTGGGCCCCTCCCGGAACCGTAACGGTACCCTGTCCCTGTCTCCCCCCCCCCCTCCCCTTCCCCTGCCGCTTCTCAACGCCAACGGCCACTGACTGGTCCAGAGCAGCGATGAAGCTGGTTTGGGGCAAAATCCCGAAAAGTCCGACACAATTCCAAAGACTCTTTGGGGTTTCGCTTACTTGTGCTTGTGTTACTTGTGTAAAATAGGCGTGTGTTAGTGAAAGTTGCTTAGAGTTGATTTTAAATTCAGGAATGTGTCAATTATTTTACGTTCAATTCTACGTCTTCTTATAAAATTTCAATGAAATTGGTTGAGTACTTTAGGAGATGATGACGTTTTAGTGACGTCATGTCATGCCATTTTTCCTGTAAAAATGACAAATGTTGGACAAATCGTAGAACATCGAGTGTTGAAGCAAATTGCAAGCAAAAAATGTGAAAAGCAAGCGAATGATATTCTCTTCAAAATGGATATCTCAGATTTTCGGAATTGTGAGGTTTTTACCCCCTAAATCCAAAAAATGGTTTTTCGGAACAAAATCCGCAAAACAACATTTTCAACGATATTGAAACAAAAACTGAATATTTTTTGGAGAACCAAGTATGGACGATATCCAAACCAAATTGTAAAACAATATCTTTATTTTTAACCGACTAATGGCTCCCTAAGTATAAGTAACTCATGACGTCATTTTTTAAGTTGCATCTTTTGGCTTTTAGTGACCAGATACAGACAAATAAATGCCACCACTGTATTACTGAGACAAAACCGGTTCAGAAACATGCTTTTTATTTAGAGTAATCAATTTCAAATGCTTTTCTTATGTGACCTGACCTTGACCTGAGGGCAGTGTATGTGGTCAGGTTGTGAAAATGGCTGCTTCTATCAAATTATACGTGTAAAATAACCCATAAAGCATGTATCCCATGGCTTTCGTAGACCTCTTGCCAATAGTGACTTTTTGTGACCTGACCTTGACGTTCGCTTACAATTTGACTTTCGCTTATGTGGGAAATTAATTATACCTTTGAGAGCATTTTGAGCGAGAATAGTCGCAATCTAAGGCTTTGGATGAAAAGTATTGCCCATTAACTCAAATACCTCGATTTTGACCCTTGACCTGGCTGTGATCTGGCAACCTGACGATATTTCCGCTACATAGCCGGGTTAGATGTGGCACAGTGCCTCTACAGCCATAATCCACTATAGCTTAGTGCAGTGGTAAGCTGCCAGTCTTCCATGCGAAGGGTTGCCGGGTCGAATCCCGGCGACGGCTATTAGCTTTTTAGTCATAATGGCTACGAGAGAATCTTAGGTTTCGTCCCGATCGGACTTAATGGCTACGAGCGGTAGGTTTCGTCCCGATCGGACTTATGGGAAATAGTTCACCTTCAACATGGGGTTTTGAACTGAAATAGCAGTTTTGTAGCCTGTGTTGGGAAATCCTTATTTGCCTGCCTTATAATGATTCCGAGGGTCGTTTTAATTATCCAGGGTATTGGAAATCACAAAAAGAAGAAGAATAGCATCGATTCCCGCCAGTGGCGCACGCAGGATTCCATTTGGGGGGGGGGGGTCAGAGCCCTAAGAGCGGGCCCCATCCATTTTTTTAGAAAACTTCGCGGATTTCGATCACTTGATTTTGAGTGGGCCCCCTACAGCATGGGATCTGAGACATGATAAATCAATGTCGTGTAAGATGACTGCGTGTGCTACTGATGTGCGAATTTTAGGTGCGTGTGCTACTGATGTGCGGTAAATTGTCGGGAGTTGATGAAATTAGGTCAATGGCAACACGCAGAAGTGGTGACTGGTGAGCCGATACGATATTTTCATAGCAGGTATCAGCTGGCGATCAGCTGGCGCGATACATGGCTGATTTTACAACATACAGCATCGCAACAAATGTAGAGACGGTCTCGCGCATGACTTGGGAAGGCTTAATTCCAACGGATCCAGGGCCTGGTGTAAACCGGTTGCTGGATACCTGTCTGGAAGCTGCGCACAGGCTTTCTGGAGTTTAGTCAAAATGAGAGAAGCACGGGGAACAGATCGCTTCAAAAAATTCAAACGTCGTAATAACTAGTTTTTTCTCGGGAGATCTGCTACCCATTGTCTTTGGTGGGCTTCGATACTCAAAATCATCGGTCCCTAGGTACATCCCTAGTTGACGATGAAACGTAACATGTGCCAAATAGCGAAGCATTTTATTTCATCAGTGAAGTTGAGCGTTACAATATTATTTGGCTACGCCCACATGAGATGATTATGCGCAAGTTGTAGTGTAGGTAGAAGCCGCGTTTACACGGGACTTTATATTCTTTAGGCATGAATGAATTATCTTTTCGGAAATTAAGGCAATTAAGGTTTAAATTAAGGTTTTTTGCCCCCCCCCCCCCCCAGTCCCAGAGCCCTTCCTGGGACACATTTTAAGCCCCCATCCCGTTCCATCCCATGCCGGGCCATTCAACCAGACCCAAACCCATTCCAATCCCAATTCATAATTGATGGGGCTCCCATTCCCACCCGTTTCAGCATATTTCACCCTTTTTAGTGCTACAAAATGATATGGCCTGTCCCAAACCCATTCCAACCCGTTACATTTCCAAAACATTACCCCATTCCCACCCATTTCCATCCCATTCCTATTCCCATATGGGATTGCCATTCCATGAGGGGCTCTCCCCCCCCCCTAGTTTTTTCCTGCCATAATCAGAAATCATATTAGAGATATCGACTTGAAACTTCCAGCAGCTTGAAATGAATAGCTAAGCCACGTTTTGGCAAACAAATTGGGTCCCGGCCAGGTCAGGTCACGTCAAATGACATGACCACCAAACAACTTCTAGGTAGCACCACCGGGTTAATCGAGCGACATGAAACTCATGGCACGTCATGAGGTTATTAGGGACTACAATATCTCGGATTTTCTATATTATATCGGTGACCAAGGTCAAGTTATAAAATCGTAACCTTTTCAATGTAACCCTAGGGAAAAACGCATATTTATCCGTTGTAAAGGGATAAATTTAGTTCATGTTTGCTCTTGCCACTAGTTTTTGCCAGAGACTAGACCTGACCGGGCCCCATATCACGTCTCAGCCAGCACCGGGGCCTTGATCTGGCCCCTACCAGTAACTGGCCCGTATACAACAAAAAAATGTAAGGAGCGGGCCCTGTTGTGATCGGGTCCTCGTCCTGACCGGGCCCCATATCACGCCTTTGCCAGCACCGGGCCACTGCCTCGATCGGACCTGACCACGACCGGACACCTACCAGAAACGGGCCCGTATCAAGAATATCCAAGGACCGTGTCCCGTTGTGACCGGGCCCTGTTGTGACCGGTCCTTCGTTTTGACCGGGCCCCATATCACGTCTTTGCCAGTACCGAGCCCCTGCCTCGATCGGGCCTGATCAAGACCGGGTCCCTACCAGGAACGGGCCCGTGTCACCAGAACGTGACCGTATCAAGAATTTGCAAGGACCGGGCCCTGTTATGACGGCCGACGGGGCCCTCGTCCTGACCGGGCCCCATATCACGCCTTTGCTAGCACCGGGCCCATGCCTCGATCGGGCCTGACCAAACCGGGTCCCAACCAGGAACGGGCCCGTATCAAGAATTGTAAAGGACTGGACCCTGTTGTGACCGGGCTCTCGTCCTGACAGGGCCCCATATCACGCCTTTGCTAGCACCGGGACCCTGCCTCGATCGGGCCTGACCAAGACCGGGCCCCTACCAGGAACGGGCCCGTATCAATAGTTTGCAAGGACCGGGCCTTGTTGTGACCGGGCCCTCGACCTAACCGGGCCCCATATCATGCCTCTGCCAGCACCGGGCCCTGTATTGATCGGGCCCTACCAGGAACGGGCTCCTACCAAGAACGGGCCCCTATCAGGAAGGGGCGCGTATCAACTAATTTGCAAGGAGCGGGCCCTGTTGTGACCGGGCCCTCGTCCTGACCGGGCCCCATATCACGCCTTTGCCAGCACCGGGTCCCTGCCTCGATCGGACCTGACCAAGACCGGGCCCCTACCAGAAAGGGGCCCGTATCAAGAATATGCAAGGACCGGGCCCTGTTGTGACCGGGCCCGCGTCCTGACCGGGCCTTTGCCAGCACCGGGCCCCTGCCTCGATCGGGCCTGACCGAAACCGGGCCCCTACCAGAAAAGGGCACGCATCAAGAATATGCAAGGATCGGGCCCTCGTCCTGACCGGGCCCCATATCACGCCTTTGCCAGCACCGGGCCCTTGCCTCGATCAGGCCTTACCAAGACCGGGCCCCTGTCAGAATACGTGTCCTTTTGATGCGGGCCCCTCCATAAATTTCGGGGGGGGGGTCAGCTGACCCCTTTGACCCCCCCCCCCCCCCTGCGTGCGCCACTGATTCCCGCATTATTTTGTAATTATATCAAACTTAATTAAAATACAATCTGACTAAATCGAGGGCGTCTTACCCAGCTATCGGGGCAAGATCTCTTTTGCAGAGCTTTGAAAAAGCGAAACCATAAATGACTTCGCAATTCGCATATTGTTACATCATTTCGCTGCTTGCGATAGGTAGGAAAAAGAACAAGGGACATAACGAAGACGAAAACTAATCATAAAGTTACTAAACTAAACGAAAACTAAACTAAAAGAAACTAAAGAAACTAAAGAAAACTAAACGAGCTATGTCAATCTCCCTTAAAGGAAATAGTTCACCTTGGAAATGTTTTACCAAACACGATTTGATCATATTTTTTAATACAATTTCTTTTTATATTGTCAAAAATGGCCTTATATCGCGCCGATTCAGGACATAAGGTCGTAAATTTGTATTGTTTATCAAAACTGTATGCATACTCTTTGAGTCCTGACGTCACGCGAATGTAAAAAATGGTTCAGCCAATCAGATTCGAAAGTAGTCGCGTAAGGATAGACTCGCATTGGAGATGTGCCAACCGGCGGCCGGCGGTTCGCTTTCTAGCACCAGCTGCAAGCTGATTGGCTGATGGTATAGCCTCTGCCCGGGCTAGAACCAGTACAACATTATTTCGCCAGCACCGCATTTCTTCGCCAAAAAATCAAATATATTCGGCTGGAAAGTCTTTTCAGTCAAGAAAACTTGCAGACAGGGGTTTCCCAACACGGGCTACAAAACTGCTATCTCAGTTTAAAACTGATGTTGAAGGTGAACTATTACCTTTAAAGGAAATAGTTCACCTTCAACATTAGTTTTAAACTGAGATAGCAGTTTTGTAGCCCGTGTTGGGGAACCCCTATCTGCAAGTTTGCTTGACTGAAAAGACTCTCCAGCCGAATATATTTGAGTTTTTGGCGAAGGAATGCGGTGCTGGCGAAAGAATGTTGTACTGGCTCTAGCCCGGGCAGAGGCTATATCATCAGCCAATCAGCTTGCAGCTGGTGCTAGCGAGCGAACGCCGGTTGGCACATCTCCAATGCGAGTCTATCTTTACGCGACTACTTTCGAATCTGATTGGCTGAACCATTTTTTTACATTCGCGTGACGTCAGGACTCTGACTCGGAGAGTATGCATATAGTTTTGATAAACAATAAAATGTACGGCATTCTGTCCCGAATCAGCCCGATATAAGGCCATTTTTGACAATATAAAAATAAATTGTATTACAAAAATATAATCAAATCGTGTTGGGTAAAAATTTCCAAGGTGAACTATTTCCTTTAACTCGCGCCCCGCTGGGGGAGGGGGGATCTGCCCCCCCCCCCCCCCCCCCCCCGATGATACATATTGCAACACCGTTGTATTGCAGTGGCGAATGTGCCGAGCTCAAAATAAATGTTCTGATACTAGGAACTTACTAGGAACTTAAATGACCATTTACATGTTAAAAATAAAATGAATGTCTAAAATAGCCAAAGTAATTGCAAAAATGAACAAATGTGAGTGTGTACATACCAGTGTTGTCTGCGCGGCACCAGTTGGCAGTACTGCGGTCTGGCGGTGTACGGAGCGGCAGGACCTCCCACGACGGGCCCCGGGCAGCGAATAGCCCCCGGCCCGGCCCGGTCCGGCCCGTGTTATGCGGCGTCGTAACCATGACAACGGCGGCGGACTGGCGGCGCTGTGTACCCCGGTCAGCTCATACGCCGGACGCGTAATTTTTTGGGTAGACAAAGATGTGCCACATATAAATATTGCTTTGAAATTCAGTGTGGGCATCGTCCATACTTGGTTCTTCAATATTGATTTTGTACAACTAAACTAACCTAACCTAACCTACCTAACCTAACCCCGCCATTATGTCCGATTGGAACGAAACCTACCGCTCGTAGCCATTAAGTCCGATCGGGACGAAACCTACCGCTCGTAGCCATTAAGTCCGATCGGGACGGAACCTACCGTTCGTAGCCATTAAGTCCGATCGGGACGAAACCTACCGCTCGTAGCCATTAAGTCCGATCGGGACGAAACCTAAGATTCTCTCGTAGCCATTATGACTAAAAAGCTAATAGCCGTCGCCGGGATTCGACCCGGCAACCCTCCGCATGGAAGACTGGCATCTTACCACTGCACTGAGCTATAGTGGATTATGGCTGTAGAGGCACTGTGCCACATCTAACCCGGCTATGTAGCGGAAATATCGTCAGGTTGCCAGATTGCTGCCAGTCACTGCAGTTATTATATGGCACTTCTTTGTCTACCCAAAAATGTACGCATACTACGCATACCGAACCCGGCAATCAGCCCCGGCCGACTATGTTTGCCTGCGACTGTCACGTGTGTCACGTGACTCAGTGATTCGGGGTAGTGATCAGCGCAGAATCAGAGGCGGCGCCAGCGTTAGGAAACAGTGGCGCAACCAAAGGCCCGAGTGACCGGGCGGAAGCCCTAATTCGGCTGGTTATTAGCATGTGTATTGTGTATTGTGTATGGATGGATGGATGTGTATGGAGCCGATGTTTATGTGCCGATGGCCACGGAAACGGGAGTGGGAAGGACTTTATGACACATCTAATGATAGAAGTTCAGCATTTGGTAGGTGATCACTGATCAGTACATCGGTTCGGATAAATGCATACGAAATAAATTCTCACTTTTCATCGAATAAAGGTAGGTACAAAATTACAACTTAACACGCGCCCTGGAGGGGGGGGGGGCGAAATCCGCCCCCCCCCCCCCCCCCTCCGGTTTTTCAAGGATAAAGCAAAAACGGCGGCGATGCGCGCCGCCGTTTTTTGCACACCTGTTAGACAATGAACTTCCCACATTGTGTAAATTCTTGATCTCGGGTCATCTCAGGTCAGGTCACCAACCAGGTCACGTGATGACCTCAACTCCAAAACGTTTGCAGTAGTGCCACAGCCACAGTTTTAGGCGGATCGGTTTCAATCTTGCAGGATTTCATAAGGGCATAGATACCAACAATTTGTTGATCTCGGATTTCTAATATCGGTGACCTAAGGTCAGGTCAATTTCGTGACCGCCAACACTGTTTTGTCAATAACTATCGAGATAATGAAGATAGAGAAGATAAAATGGCACCAATGTGTTTGTCTCGTCGAGGCACGTCTCTCAATATGCAACATGACCAACTTGGGTCACCACTTGACCTTGACCTAATGTCAAATTTCTCAGTTGACCTATACCTGATCACCATGAATATGATTCAAAGTGCCTGGACGGGACAAACACGATGGCGTAAAAACTATTGCTTTATCTTTATTAGGTAAAAAGTTATTTGCGAGAAACAGTTTTGCAAAAAATCACCTTTTTGACATTTGATGACCTCTGGAGTCTAAACTATTCACCTGAGCTCAAATCTGAGGACATATTTATTTTTTGCAAGAGCTTACGATTGCTTTTATCCGTTTGATGCTAACTATCATAGTTCCCGAGATATTTGGGGGTGTTCGAAGCGAAGTTCTATAACTTGAAAATCTGACCCTTGATGACCTCAATATTGACTTGAGAGAAAAAATGAAAGAAATACTTTCGAAAGTACTTGTCTCGAGCTATCTAACGTCGCTTTCCGCTTGTCGCTACGTTGCGTGGTTTTCGAGATAATAGGGGACGAAATCTGCCCCCCCTCCAGGGCGTGTAATTATCAGAGGCCCCCCAGGGCGCGTGTTTACAAGATAAAAGGATAAAAATCGATACAAAGAGTTAAAACTCCTACGACTAAATATATGAAAGGTAAAATATGAATTAAAGGTAAAAGCTACAGAGGCGGTCGCAGGGAGGGGGCATCCGAGCCATGCCCCCCCCCCCCCCCCAAGACCCAAGAGGGGGAGGGGCAACATATCTTTTGACCCCCCCCCCCCCCCTCCCCCCGTCACTTGGGGCCAGGGGGCCCGAAGAACCCGCCTTGGCTCCAGGTCATAATGGGCCCTCTAGAGGTCAGAGAGAAGGCCAACTGGATGCCAGAATGGCTCCTGGAGGATACAGTGAGTCCTCTCGAGGCCAAAGTGTGCCTCTGGTCTCTGGAGGTCGGAGAGGGCCCTCTGGAGACCAAAGTGGGTCCCCTGTAGGCCAGAGTGGGTCCTCTGGAAGTCAGAGGAGGCCAATCGCCTCCCGATGGCTCTCTGCAGGCCGGAGAGGGCCCCCCTGAAGGCCAAAGGGGCCCTCTGAGGGCCGAAAGGGCCCTCTGAAGGCCAAAGGGTCCATCTGAAAGCCAGAGTGGGCTCTGCGGATCAGAATGGACCCTCTTGAGTTCAGAGTGGACCCTCTGGAAGCCAGAGGGGGCCCACTGGAGAACAGAGTTGGCCCTCTAGAGGCAGGAGTGGGCCCTCTGAAGGCCAGAGTGGGTCCTCTGAAGCAGGGGCGGCGCCACGGATTTTTGTCAGGGGGATGGGGGGGGATGGGCACAAGTCAAAATTAAGGGGCCTCCATTTGAGAGGGGGCCTCCATTTGAGAAGGGGCCTATGACCTCCATAGGGTTCCTCTCACCTCCCCTCTGGCTTCCAGAGGGCCACTTCTGGACTTCAGGGGCACCTCTGACCTCCATAGTTCCAGGGGCGCAGCCAGACCTTCAGAAAGGGGAGCAAACCCCTGGGAGAGCCCCCAGGGGTGGTAAAGTGTTCTGTCTTTATGGATAAGGTCGGGGACAAAATGCTCCTTCCCATGAAGTACTCGGGGTCAAAATGCCAGTAAAAATCATTACCTATGGCTATGTTATTCCTGGGAAAATTTAGTAAGCGATCATGTCCTTAGAAATACTGATCGTCAAAACCACTTCAGATGTAATATTCACTGAATCATCATATTCATCACGTCAGCATGTATGTACGTTTAAATTTTTTTTAAATAGCAGTTGCGTTTCAGCTCTTGATTGACAATAATTTAGTTTGACCCAAATTGCCGACGAAAAAATATATACCAGTTATCTTTTTCGACTTTAGATTCCCCGGGGGTGGGGGTCAGGGTGCTTGTGTATTTTCAATGGTGTGAGTCTGAGATCAATCGTCAGGACGATCGATCTCATTGTCTTGGTACTTTGAGAGTTATACTATAAATAGTAGAAAATCCGGTTAATTCAGCATGAACATCCACATTCGTTTTACCGTACATCCCGGGCAATTGCGTCGTTTATGGCGCGTGGTGGAATACCCTATAAGAAGGTAGAGTTATCCGGCGAATTGACCCAATCCGACTTAAGAACGGTGACGTCATATAGACGGAGAATCCTTTACCCCTATACAAATCACTAATAACTCGCAATTTTTGAAAGACTATACAGATAATTCTACTGAGCCGAATTGCAGACACCATGCCCTGAAAGAAAGACCGATTCAAGCTCTCTAACTTATCTAAATAACATTTTTCTCCAAGTCACTCCTATTTTGACAGCGAAGGGGCTCTTATCTTACTCCTTCGCTAATCTTAAAGGTTGGTTTGGTTTGTGAACCAAGCACCGTATCCTCTTGGGACCAAGGTGCTAATTGGAACTCTCACCCTGCTCCGAGGGATATGGGGAGCCGGGCAGACTTTTTCAGAGGCCCGCCGAGGGATTAAACCCCGGTCCCCAGCACAGAAGGCAAGTATCTTACCACTGCGCCGAGTTGCTCTCCCAAATTACAACTGAAATGTAAGCAACGTGTTTTTGTGTGTGAAATGCGTCAGGTATGTATCCAGCAAGGTCACGACATTGGCGGCCGCTGCGCGGCCGACCTTCGGTCTCAAATACAAGTCCTGCGATCCGCCAGGAACGGAGGTTTAGTGAGAGCGTGATAGGGTTTAGTGGTCGACCAGATACATATGACGTCATATGACAAACTTGGTATCTGACGCATTTCTGAGACCACGTTGTTTACATTTCAGATGTAATGGCGGAGTCGTTGCGGGCAGTCGGCTGAGGCGATTGACGGGTGATACAAATTATTATTGTTAGGTAAGTACTGAGAATGTCCCTGTTTTGAGTGCAGTTCAGATGAAATGAGACGTGTAGAATTAGTATAAAATATTCAATTTACCTATATAAAGGTGTGCAAAAGGGAATATCGCCCAATAATTAGCTACAGCTGTGTGATACCTTGGGAGGGATGCAGGGGCGCAGCCAGGATTTTGCGACGGGGGGGGGGGGGGGGCTAACCGAAGTGGGCTCAGCATTGGCTGATGGCCCCCCAAAGAACATGAATTCGTTTGTAATTTTCATTAAAATATATATATATATATATATATATATATATATATATATATATAATATATATATATATATATATATATATAGATATAGATATAGATATAGATATAGATATAGATATAGATATAGATATAGATATAGATATAGATATAGATATAGATATAGATATAGATATAGATATAGATATAGATATAGATATAGATATAGATATAGATATAGATACGTTCTTGGAGACACAAATTTTGACGTCCTTCGACCCAGCAAAGCCGGAGTAGCATCCTACATGCAGCTACTGAGTGATTTTTCGCTCAGTCAGCTGATAACCACTCCTACACATCCCGGGCATAATCCCACCCTGATCGATCACATCATCACCAATTCTCCTGACCTGACCATGGACGCACAAGTGCATCAAGTCAACGTTAGCGATCACGACCTGGTTACTGTAACCGTGAAGGGTACCAGACCTCGTCACCAACACAGGGTCATCACTATCAGATCAACGAGGCAACTGAATGAGGACGCTCTATGTCTGGACCTGCTGTTAGCCGATTGGTCCTCTCTGTACCAAGCTTCAAGCACCTCAGACAAATGGACGGCGTGGATAACAGTGTGGGACCCAGTCATTGACCATCACATGCCGCTAAAGGAAATTAAAGTGCGTCATAAGCCAATGCCGTGGATGTCCGAAGATACGGTGAAAGACGCTATGGATGCCAGAGACAGGGCGCGAGTTGAAAGGGAACGAACGCCATGTGAGGAAAATGATAGTACGTTCCGAGATTGTCGAAACGCTGTCAAGACAGCACAACATAGCGCCTGTTCCCAATATTTCCTTGCATCATATCGGAACTCTAAATCCCTCACCTGGAAAGACATCCGAAAATTCCTGATATCATCCCGGAAACCGGAGCCAAGACCTGACAGCCTGACAAACACCCAGCCTGCGTGGTTTGACAGGCTCAATCAGCACTTTGCCCCAGTCGGCGCCACCGTCGCAGACAGCCTGGCGGCGTCCGACTCCGGGGAGATGCTTCGCCCCCCGCCCACCGAGAGTCTGCAGCGGAGCGTTCACCCCACGGCCGGCCACGCTGCCAGAACTCTCTGCTGCACTGAAACGCATGGGGTCATCGAAAGCCAGCGGACCTGACGGTATCACCATATCGATGATGAGAATGACGTTCCGGGTTGTGGGGCCCGCACATATTACATGTTATTAACATCTGTATCGCAAACTGTGCACTACCCCCAGCCTGGAGAACGGCCACGGTAATCCACTGCACAAGGGAGGGGATGCCACCGATCCCAATAATTACCGGCCCGTCTCGATACTGTCGGTCGTAGAGAAGCTTTGCGAGCGTGTGGTGTGCACCCAACTAATGGAATACCTGCTTAGTCATAGTATTCTATGTGATGAACAGTATGGTTTCCGCCCGGCCAATCCACGGAGGCGGCCCTGCTCGATGCTGTCACGTATGTCACTAACAATATTGACGGAGGACGCGTGACGTCACTTGTCACTGCAGACACATCCAAAGCTTTTGACAGCGTCGAGCATGACCGTCTCCTGGAGAAGCTGGGGTGATACGGGATCGACCAGCGCTGGTTCCGTGCCTGGCTCAGCGGGAGAACCCAGACCATCAGAGGCGGATCATCACGTGAGCTGCCAGTGACACATGGGGTCGTACAGGGCTCCATACTGGGCCCGGTACTATTCCTCCTGTTCACCAATGACTTGCCTCAGCACATTCCGCATGGCAAGATGGTGATGTATGCGGATGATGTCCAGTTCTTGGAATCTGATTTCCCTGGCAACTTTCATGATTTAAAAAACGCGCATCGAAATCAATCTAGCTATCGCGATGAGA
>JAXIVJ010011903.1:5000-20000 GCA_036785665.1 Chirona hameri | reverse complement strand
TGTCTGTATGTCTGTATGTCTGTATGTCTGTATGTCTGTATGTCTGTGTATGTAGGTATGTAGGTATGTAGGTATGTAGGTATGTAGGTATGTAGGCATGTAGGTATGTAGGTATGTAGGTATGTAGGTATGTAGGCATGTAGGCATGTAGGCATGCAGGCATGCAGGCATGCAGGTATGCAGGTATACAGGCATGCAGGCAGGCAGGCAGGCAGGCAGGCAGGCAGGCAGGCAGGCAGGCAGGCAGGCAGGCAGGCAGGCAGGCAGGCAGGCAGGCAGGCAGGCAGGCAGGCAGGCAGGCAGGCAGGCAGGCAGGCAGGCAGGCAGGCAGGCAGGTAGGCAGGCAGGCAGGCAGGCAGGCAGGCAGGCAGGCAGGCAGGCAGGCAGGCAGGCAGGCAGGCAGGCAGGCAGGCAGGCAGGCAGGCAGGCAGGCAGGCAGGCAGGCAGGCAGGCAGGCAGGCAGGCAGGCAGGCAGGCAGGCAGGCAGGCAGGCAGGCAGGCAGGCAGGCAGGCAGGCAGGCAGGCAGGCAGGCAGGCAGGCAGGCAGGCAGGCAGGCAGGCAGGCAGGCAGGCAGGCAGGCAGGCAGGCAGGCAGGCAGGCAGGCAGGCAGGCAGGCAGGCAGGCAGGCAGGCAGGCAGGCAGGCAGGCAGGCAGGCAGGCAGGCAGGCAGGCAGGCAGGCAGGCAGGCAGGCAGGCAGGCAGGCAGGCAGGCAGGCAGGCAGGCAGGCAGGCAGGCAGGCAGGCAGGCAGGCAGGCAGGCAGGCAGGCAGGCAGGCAGGCAGGCAGGCAGGCAGGTAGGTCTGTAGGTAGGTCTGTAGGTCTGTAGGTAGGTAGGTAGGTAGGTAGGTAGGTCTGTAGGTAGGTAGGTAGGTCTGTAGGTAGGTAGGTCTGTAGGTAGGTAGGTAGGTCTGTAGGTAGGTCTGTAGGTAGGTAGGTAGGTCTGTAGGTAGGTAGGTAGGTCTGTAGGTAGGTAGGTAGGTCTGTAGGTAGGTAGGTAGGTCTGTAGGTAGGTAGGTAGGTCTGTAGGTAGGTAGGTAGGTCTGTAGGTAGGTAGGTAGGTCTGTAGGTAGGTAGGTAGGTCTGTAGGTAGGTAGGTAGGTCTGTAGGTAGGTAGGTAGGTCTGTAGGTAGGTAGGTAGGTCTGTAGGTAGGTAGGTAGGTCTGTAGGTAGGTACCTACCTACATATGTATGTATGTATGTATGTATGTATGTATGTATGTATGTATGTATGTATGTATGTATGTATGTATGTATGTATGTATGTATGTATGTATGTATGTATGTATGTATGTATGTATGTATGTATGTATGTATGTATGTATGTATGTATGTATGTATGTATGTATGTATGTATGTATGTATGTATGTATGTAGGTATGTATGTATGTGTTATGATTTGTAGTCGCCGGCCGGCCTGCGATGCCTGACGCCTGGCGGCGCGGCCGCGCACTATGCGGGCGGCGGCCGATGCGAGCGGGAGCGACCCGGGCCAGGGCAGTGACTCGATCGCGAGGACGACATCGGACCACTGACGACTTCTAGCCAGCCTTCACCAGCCCTCCACCGCTTCCGGGTGCGGGACCCTGTCCACGTGCTTGTGGCAGGGTCGTTAGACCCTTAGATAGGTAGACGCCTCCAGCCAGCCTTCGACAGCCCTCCACCGCTTCCGGGTGCGGAACCCTGTCCACGTGCTTGTGGCAGGGTTGTTAGACCCTTTAGATAGGTAGTCTTCGCGAAAGGTTCCTTTGGAATTCGTGATAATTTCACTGTTTTTCATTCTGCTTCTATCTTATCTCTTTCCTAAACTAGTCCACTGGCGGATACCTAACTGGTGCACACCCAGCCTGCTTGGCCCGAACGGTCCACAAACGACCTGGAGGGGTGGCAGGTTGGACCAACTAAGCCAGTCTGAGACCTCTTTTCACCAACTCTCTCCTACCCTACTCTAAATCTTATCTTTCTTACACTTGGGAAGTTAATTTGCAGGTGCCAACACGTTCTGTCGTGCGTGGCATTTAAAGTAAATAGTTAGCCCCCATCCTATCCTGAGCCACGACGATGGCTACCCCCCCGGAACCCCGCCCCCCCCGCCCCCCTCAGGGGCCCCGCCCGCCCCGCCCCCCCGCCCCCCTCAGGGCCCGGCTCTCGCCGTCCCCCCGACCCTCCCGACCCCCTCAGGGATCCCCCTCCCGTACCGGCGCGCGCCCCCGAAACCCCGGCTCCCATCAGGAGCCCCGCCCCGACCGTCCCGGTGCCTGGCTCCCGCCAGACACCTCTCCACCCGACGGACCTGTGGACCTCAACCTGTGGAACTGGACCGACCATCTCCCCGACCCGACCCGGCCATCACGCCGTCCTACTGGGGCCCCCCGCCCGCCGCTCAGCCCCCCTCCCAGCCCCCCTCAGGGGCCCCGCCCGCCCCGTCCAGGGGCCCGGCAGTTGCCGGACTCCCATCCCCCCGACCCCCCCCCCCGCCCCTCCGCCCCTCCGTCCCCCCGACCCCCCGACCCCCCCCCCCCCCCCCCCCCCGCCCCTCCGCCCCTCCGTCCCCCCGACCCCCCGACCCCCCTCTGGGGTCCCCCCCCCGGTGCGCGACGTCGCACCTCCCCGGTCGGACCCACTCCCCGCTCCCCTCAGGGGCCTCCCAGGGTCCGACCCGGAGCACGGCTCCCCCCCGACCCCACCCCCCGGACGGGCCCGCTTGCCTCCTTATGTGGCGAGCGGATGGCATTCCATTTAGGAATGTCAACCCGTTCCTGGTCCGGCGCTGGCTGGTCGCCATCTGTGGCGACGTAGCCAGCGCCAAACCCATTCGATCGGGAGCACTCCTGATCAAGACACTGACGTCCCAACAGAACGTCAGTGTCATGGGACGGACCACCTTCATCGGAGTGAGGGTCGCCGTGGAGGCCCCGGCGCACCTCAACTCCGTGGAGGGTCTGGCATGGTGCCCAGACGTGGCCGAGCTCTCGGAGGACGATCTCCTCCGGGAACTCGCACACCAAGGAGTGTGCGAGGTGACTCGCCTGTCGCCATCGAAGCGGCGACCCGATCAGCCCAACCCGCTGATTCGGCTCCGCTTCCGAGGCAAGGAGCTGCCGACCCACATCCACTGTGGGTACGTGGCTGCCCCCGTCAGGGAGTGGATCCCGCCCCCCCCCCCCCCCCGGCAGTGTCAGCAGTGCTGGCACTACGGCCACCTCAAGTGGACCTGCCGGGTGCGCACCGCCACCTGTGGTCGGTGCGCCGGCGAGCACGGCACCGAAGGGTGCACGCGCGCAGCACGCTGCGCCTCGTGCGACCAGGCCCACCCGGCCTGGGACCGCCGGTGTTTGGCCTGGGGTCTCGCTCGAGAGACAGAGCGCTTGAAGCGCGGCGACAGTCGGCGCCCACCGGACGCCCCGCCCTCCACCTCTCTCAGCCCAGGTCTCGCCCCCGGCGCTTGGCCGCCCCTCCCACCTCCCGGAACCTCCCCCCCCCACCCCACCGGCCTCCCGCCAGACCCCCCAACCGACAGACCCCCCGACCACCACCCCAGCTCCCCGAGGCATCTCTGTCGGACCTCGAAGGCGCCGTTGCCGCTGATCCACCGGCACCGCGCACCCCAGCCCAACCAGCCGAGTCGAACACCGACTCAGGCCCCGCCTCCCCGGCCTCCCCAGCACCAGCGGAGAGCCGATTCTCGGAGGACCTCCCCTCGGACGACTCTCTCATGAGAGCCGTCTCCCGGAAAGTCGCCCGCAACCCCGCCCAGTCCCCGCCCTCCCGCCCCAGCTCCACGCCGCGCTCCCCAGCCCAACCAGCCGAGTCGAACACCGACTCAGGCCCCGCCTCCCCGGCCTCCCCAGCACCAGCGGAGAGCCGATTCTCGGAGGACCTCCCCTCGGACGACTCTCTCATGAGAGCCGTCTCCCGGAAAGTCGCCCGCAACCCCGCCCAGTCCCCGCCCTCCCGCCCCAGCTCCCCGCCCGCCCGCCCCAGCTCCCCGCCCGCCCGCCTCTCCCCGCCATCCCTCCCCTCCCCCCCACCCTCCTTCCCGGCTCCCTCGTAGCCCCTCCCCCCCCAGCCCCCCTGAAAGTAACCGCTACCGCCGCAATTTGAGACGGTTGAACAAGAAACAATAAATCGCCTCCAACAAATACTTCATTAAGTTATTTCTGACTAACTGTTAAATCGTGCTGCTGCTGACGTGGGAGTTGTGTGTTGGCTGCCGGTGTCTTGTCGCGGGGGCCCCCTGCTGGATTGGTAGCGCGGCGAATGGTTATGGCTTGGCTGTTCGTTGCGTGGCTGATTTGGCGGGGGATTTCTGCGATGGGACGCCGATGGTTGATGTGCGGTTTTGCGTTGGCGGCGGCATGATTCCCTGCCAAACCAGTCAGAAATAACTTCCTGACTAACTGTTAAATCAGGTTACTGCTGACGCGGGAGTTGCGGGTTGGCTGCCGGTGTCTTGTTGCGGGGGCCCCCTGCTGGATCTCGGCCGCGCGGCGAATGGCCGGTGCTGTTCGTGACGTGGCTGATTTGGCGGGGGAGTTTTGCGATGGGACGCCGATGGCTGATGTGCGATTTTGCGTTGGCGGCGGCATGATTCCCTGCCAAATCAGTCGCGCAACGAAAGGTTCCATTGGAATTCGTTGTTCATCTCTTAACGTAATGCTCCTCCCAACCCTCCTCTCCCCTCTGCTCCGCTCTTGCCAAAGCCGAGTAGTTGAACACCCGCCCCTGATAACATATGCCGATGCTGCGCTGCGATGTGGTGGCCGCTGCGCTGCGGTGCGGTGCTCACTCCACTGCGCTGCGGTGTGGTGTCCGCTGCGCTGCGGTGCAGTATACTAAATCATGTTGCTACCGACGTGGGGTTGCGGGTCAGCTGCCGGTGTGTCGTTGCGGGGGCCCCCTGCTGGATCTCGGCCGCGCGGCGAATGGTTTAGTGCTTGGCTGTTCGTGACGTGGCTGATTTGGCGGGGATTTCTGCGATGGGACGCCGATGGCTGATGTGCGATTTTGCGTTGGCGGCGGCATGATTCCCGGCAAACCAGATTACACGCCGATGCTGCGCCGCGGTGCGGTGGCTGCTGTGCTGCGGTGCAGTGTCCGCTGCGCTGCGGTGCAGTATCCACCCTGTCAATCTTTTTAACACTGTTAGGTGATAGTTACCTTGTATTGATAGGTCCCCTCTTAGATTATCTCTACCAAACACGTTTAGCTAAACAAATCGCTACCGCCGCAATTTGAGACGGTTGAACAAGAAACAATAAATCGCCTCCAACAAATACTTCATTAAGTTATTTCTGACTAACTGTTAAATCGTGCTGCTGCTGACGTGGGAGTTGGGTGTTGGCTGCCGGTGTCTTGTCGCGGGGGCCCCCTGCTGGATTGGTAGCGCGGCGAATGGTTATGGCTTGGCTGTTCGTTGCGTGGCTGATTTGGCGGGGGATTTCTGCGATGGGACGCCGATGGTTGATGTGCGGTTTTGCGTTGGCGGCGGCATGATTCCCTGCCAAACCAGTCAGAAATAACTTCCTGACTAACTGTTAAATCAGGTTACTGCTGACGCGGGAGTTGCGGGTTGGCTGCCGGTGTCTTGTTGCGGGGGCCCCCTGCTGGATCTCGGCCGCGCGGCGAATGGCCGGTGCTGTTCGTGACGTGGCTGATTTGGCGGGGGATTTTTGCGATGGGACGCCGATGGCTGATGTGCGATTTTGCGTTGGCGGCGGCATGATTCCCTGCCAAATCAGTCGCGCAACGAAAGGTTCCATTGGAATTCGTTGTTCATCTCTTAACGTAATGCTCCTCCCAACCCTCCTCTCCCCTCTGCTCCGCTCTTGCCAAAGCCGAGTAGTTGAACACCCGCCCCTGATAACATATGCCGATGCTGCGCTGCGGTGTGGTGGCCGCTGCGCTGCGGTGCGGTGCTCACTCCACTGCGCTGCGGTGTGGTGTCCGCTGCGCTGCGGTGCAGTATACTAAATCATGTTGCTACCGACGTGGGGTTGCGGGTCAGCTGCCGGTGTGTCGTTGCGGGGGCCCCCTGCTGGATCTCGGCCGCGCGGCGAATGGTTTAGTGCTTTGGCTGTTCGTGACGTGGCTGATTTGGCGGGGATTTCTGCGATGGGACGCCGATGGCTGATGTGCGATTTTGCGTTGGCGGCGGCATGATTCCCGGCCAAACCAGATTACACGCCGATGCTGCGCCGCGGTGCGGTGGCTGCTGTGCTGCGGTGCAGTGTCCGCTGCGCTGCGGTGCAGTATCCACCCTGTCAATCTTTTTTACACTGTTAGGTGATAGTTACCTTGTATTGATAGGTCCCCTCTTAGATTATCTCTACCAAACACGTTTAGCTAAACAAATATAACAGGGGTTTTTTGCCTTGCGCATTTTTGGCCCACCGCGCAGGTTTTTCCCCTTTGCTATAGACGCTGGGTTTTTTATTATTCAGGACTTTTCGCCCAGCTAAACACACCCCACAACCAGGTCTCGCCGAGGCGCCGGAGCTAGGGAGACTGGGAAATGACGGCACCCCACGGCTCCACCAACACTGACACTGTTCAAGTGTATGTAATAAAAATATGTATGTATGTGTGTCTCGTGTTTTACTTATTTTTGACCTTGAACGAAATACTTAACGTAATGTTAGATATTATATTTACTTTGAACAAATAATTTTTCCGGGTACAAATAAACCGGTTAACGTAACAAGTAACGTAAAATAGCTGCCCTAGTCCCTAGTTTGCTCCGGGTCACATAAACCGGTTAACGTAGTTTTTTGCCTGGCAAATTGCCAGAGGTCATTGCCCCCCCCCCGGAATATGGCTATAGGCCGGTCCGGGGAAAAAAAAAAAAAAAAAAACCAGGGCAGTCTGGCGGAGGCGCCGGACGCGGACGGGCTCAGGTTGGGCTGCGTGTGTGTGGCAGTTTGTAGTGGTCGGCGTGTTCCAGAATAAATCGAAGAGATCTCCAACATTGGCGCGGTCGGTAGGACTGCAGGTTCTGCCCACTGGAGAGAGAATCTTCGATTTACGGGTAAGTTGGAGTGGCCACGGTTAAGATTGTTTTGTATCGTATTAAATAAGTAGAGGAATTCGTATAGTCTTTAATTGTGCCCATATAGGCTTGAGTGATCATGGATCCTAAGCTTATATTTTTAGCTAAAGCTAAGCCTTTTGCGGGTGCTAAAGAACAGGACTGGCGCCGTTGGCTCGCGAGGTTTGAAGCACAAACGGCTACTTTGACTGCGGCGGAACGCCTGCAGTGTCTGCCGGTGCTATTAGAGGAAGGGGCTCTTGATCTATTTGCGTCACTGTCGTCTGTAGTACAGACTGACTACGCGCGAGTTGTCGAGGCCCTGACGACGCGTTACGGCTCCGAGGCTGGGCCGTTACAGGCGCAAGCGGAACTAGCGGCCGCTAGGCAGATGCCCGGGGAGGCGGTAGCCGACTTTGCAGATCGGATCCGTCAATTGGGCCGTGCTGCATATCCAGACGCGAGGGAGGGCGATGCTTCGGTTGACTTCAATCTGACCAGCCGCTTTTTGTGCGGATTGCACGACGAGCGGCTGCAAAGTCAACTTTGCTGTAAAGACCCCAAAACGCTGGTAGCTACCGTTAAGGCGGCCCGGGAGCTGCAAACGCGGTATGACGAGTTGCGTGCGGTGCGTCGGTCAGCGGCGCCGCCGCCGGCTGGGGACCCACGGGACATGGTGACGGCCCTCCCGGCTGTGGCGGCGTTGGCTGATCAGGCCGGCGCTGGTGCCGGAGAGTCGCCCGCTGCGGGGCGTCGCATCGTTGGTGACGAGACAGACCGTATGCGAGCTTTGGAACACAATGTGGCAGCAATGCAGCAAATGTTGCATGATCTGACGATATCCAGCCCGCGGGCTTATCAATCAGAGGAGGGCTAGCGTGTCCACTCCCTCAGGGGTCGGTCGAGCGATCAGCCGTTCCAGCGGTCGGGTCAAACCAAACCACGGTGCGCTGTTACGGCTGTGGACAGATCGGACATATGCGGCGTGGCTGTCCGCGGTCGATGGCTGCGGGCGGAGTGCACCAGCCCGATGCTAATAGGAGTAGGTGTTTTGGGTGTGGTCAACATGGGCACATGGTACGCCACTGCCCGCTCAGGTCGCCAGTCGTCCACTCAGGTCGCCAGTCGTCCACGCAGCAGACACATCCATTCTGCCTTGGCTGTGGCCAAAACGGGCACTGGCTGGCGGACTGCCGCCTGCTCCCTCGAACGGCGACGCGACAGCCGTCGGACGTCGGGTCTACTCGTGGGCTCGATCATGGCACGCAACAGCACTTTCCGGAAAACTAGTGGTGGCCGATGCGGAGGGACACGCGTCGGCCCGGTGTACATCGGAGTCCCTGGTAACAGCGTCCGTGATCGAGGTGCAGGTGGGGGGCCGGCGTGTCTGGGCCCTGGTTGACTCTGGGGCTGACTTCACTATGATTAGTGAGAGTTTGCAGCCGCATGTCCAGCAGGAGCTAGGATGTCGACTGACCCCGCCGTCCCAGGCGGCGAGGGGGGCTGGCGGTGAACCGCTCCGCATCTCTGGGGTCATTCATGATCTACCGATACACATTCAGAACCAGCCGTTTGAATGCTCAAGCGCAGCTGTGGTCAGCGGTCTGGTGTATGAACTGGTGCTTGGACGCGACTTCTGTTGTAAATACGGCACTGTCATCGATGACCGGGAGGGGGTTCTGAGGCTAGCCGGTATGTCCATCCGCCTGCCTCCGTACAGAGACATTCAGCCACGTCGTGCCCGAGTGCTATTGGCGGCTACGGCTGTGGTTCCGCCTCGGTCCGTCATTGTAGTCAGGGCTAAGGTGGTGACTATTGACAGGGGGATATGTGACTGGCGCGCTCTTCAGGGGGTGGTCGAACCCAGCCTCACTGCGCAGAGGGAGGAGCTCCTGATTCCGAGGGAGGTGGTGACTGTTAACGACGACAGTACCATCCCAATTCAGCTGACTAACGTCGGTGCTCATGAAACTAGACTACTGAAAGGTAGCGACATCGGCACTCTGTACTCAATTATCCCAGGAGTCGATAACGAGTTCGACCTAGGTGGTGATGATGGCCCGCAGCGCGCCAGCACCGTCATCAGTGGTGGTTTACCACGAGACGATGCAGGCAGTCAGTGCGATGACCCATCAGCGCCATGTGCAGCGGTCGACGTGGGCGACTCGGACATGTCCGATGATGGAAAAGCCCGGCTGAGGAAGCTCGTGTCCGACTATAAGGATATATTTAGTCAACACTCAGGAGACATCGGGCGCACACATTTGGCAGAACATAAGATCGACACTGGAGATGCCGCACCGATCCGGCAACCCCCTCGGAGGATACCAGCTTCCGTACGTGACCAAGTGGAGCAACAAAAGGAGCAAATGCTGCGAGACGGGATCATAGAGGTAAGTGACAGTCCGTGGTGTTCCCCTGTCGTGCTAGTTCGCAAGAAGGATGGGTCCTTCCGCTTTTGTGTGGACATGAGGGCAATCAATGGGGTAACTAAAGGGCTAGCACACCCTCTCCCACGGATCGACGACACGCTGGACTCCCTGGCCGGAGCGCGGTGGTACACCACTCTTGATATGGCAACCGGGTATTGGCAGGTCGGCCTCAACTCTGATGACCGGGAGAAAACGGCGTTCACAACAGGTAAAGGTCTGCATCAATTTCGTGTGATGCCCATGGGCCTGAAAAACGCCAGTGGGACATTTCAGCGCCTTATGGAGCTGGTCCTGGCCGGCCTGGATTCAAAGACCTGCCTGGTTTACCTGGATGACGTAATATTATTTAATAGCACTGAGAACGAGCATCTGGAGACACTGCGGGCCGTCTTCGAGCGCATCCGGGGCGCTGGCCTGAAGCTGAAGCCCCAAAAGTGCCATCTGGCCAAGAAAGAGGTCGTCTTTCTCGGCCATCTGGTATCGGCAGAAGGTGTCCGCCCGGAGCCTCGGAACGTGGAAAAGGTTCTCACCTGGCCAGCACCAACCACCGATGACGAAATGCACAGCTTCTTGGGTCTGTGTGGGTACTACGCTAGGTTTATCGAGAACTACGCTGAGGTTAGCCGACCGTTACGCGTGGCTGCGCTGTCCCCGGGGCGAATCGATTGGACGGCTGAGATGCAGCAAGCCTTCAACAGGCACATCCTGTCATCACCCCCAATTTTGTCGTTGCCGACATTCAAGGGAAAGTTCATTCTCTATACCGACGCTTGCAACAGTTCGGTGGGATCGGTCCTGACGGAGCAGGTCGGCCAGAGTGAGCGGGTCATCGCGTACGACAGCAAGGTGCTCACGAAGCCCCAGACGAAGTGGCCGACATACGACAAAGAGTTGTGGGCCATCGTCCATGCAATCCGGCGTTTCCGGCAATACACCACTGGGACCAAATTCCGGGTCGTCACGGACCACAAACCTCTCGCGAATATCCCTCAGTCAATCGCGGTGGAACGTGACGGGACCGGCCGTCGAGGGAGGTGGGCCATTGAACTGAGTTCATTTGACTTTGACGTAGTCATAAAACCGGGGAAAGATCACGGTAACGCTGACGCTCTCTCGAGACGTCCACAACAGCCTGTGGAAACGCCACCTGGTAGTCAGGATGAGGGCGGAACGCCCTGTCCAGACGGGGTATCCGGTGCGGCTTCGCTCGGGACGGGGATCACGGGGGGAAAAACGGATGTGAGGCAACTCCCGCCTCGCGTTGCGACGTGGTGCGCGACAGCCAGGACACGAGCGGGCCGCTCGATCCAGGCAGGGCATCCAATGGCGCAATACAGGCGGCGGTGGGTTCGGCTGAGCGAGGTGACAAAGGTGACATCCCTCTCACAGAGTCGCACTTGGACTCGGAGCCAGACCTCCGTCATGCACAGGAGAGTGACAACATGCTCCAGAAGATACGGACCTGTCTGGAGAGACGTGAGATACCTGACCCCGCCGGAGTGGGGGAATGGGGTAAGGTGTTCCAGTCGCGGTGGACAAGCCTGAAGGTTGTCAACGGCATCGTTGGGATCATGTCAGGGGACGGGTTCAGAGCGGCGGTCCCCAGGAAACTGAGACAAGACATCCTGTCTATGGCGCATGATCACCCAACCAGCGACGGCAACGGACACCTGGGACGGCAACGGACCTCTCTCCGCATCCGACAGCGGTTCATCTGGCCCGGAATGTACGGGGATGTTCGCGCGCTCTGCGATAGTTGTACTCTATGCCAGAGAAGACGGCGCCCCGCCCCAGCCAAACGCGCCCCAATGGTAACAGAAGCGACCTCCAGGCCTTTCGAGAGAATAGCGTTGGACATCACCGAAATGCCGTTATCCATCCGGGGAAACAAGTGCGCTTTAGTCATCATGGACTACTTCTCCAAGTACGTTCGTATCTACCCCATGACTGACCAAAAAACAGAGACCGTCCTGGAGGCCCTCCTCGACTGGGTGTATGATTTCGGGGTACCGGAGCGACTTCACTCCGATCAAGGTCGCCAATTCGAGTCTCGGATGTTCCAAGAGATGTGCGACAAACTCGGAATCAAGAAGACACGGACCACCCCGTATCATCCGGAGAGTGACGGGATGGTCGAAAGATTTAACCGAACGTTGAAAGATATGATCAGCAAGTATATCGATAAAGACGGACTGCATTGGGACAACGACGTGAAAGCGTATGCGATGGCTTATAACTCGTCAGTCCACAGCACGACGGGCTACACGCCTTACTTCCTGGTGCACGGGGCTGAGCCACGAACGCCACTCCACGCGTCATATAGCCTCCCTCCTGAGGTGGTGCCGGTGCGAAGTTACCTGGAAGACAGGCTTCGCGTAATTCAGGCGGCATACGAGCGCGTGCGTCTCAACTCCGTACAAGCGTCCCAGAAGGCCGCTCAGAAGTACAATGAGAGGCAGCACGCACATGACTATCGAGTCGGTGACAAAGTGTGGGTACGGGATTTCCGGGCTGAAGTGGGCGGAAAGCCTAAATTGGGTCTGCCTTATAAGGGTCCCTGTACCATTGTCGGGAAAGTTGGTAAGCCAGGCAGCGAGGTCGCATTCAAAATCCGTACAGCTGACGGAAAAGTCAGAGTTCTCCATCACAACCATTTGAAGCCGTTTATAAGTGGTGGGGGACGGCCAAGCAGCGCCGCTGGGGACGAGGGTCAGAATCAGGGCGACAGAGCAGGACAGCAACCACCATCGAAGGCTAACGATGAGGAAGATGTCAGCCAGGCTGACATCGGGGGTGGGGAGGTGTCCCTGGACCCCATGTTGCTGTTGGGCTGGCCCTCGGCCAGAGTGGGGGGAAACGCGGAGGTGGGCGTGGAACAGGGACCAGTCTATGGTCCCCCAGCTCCGTATTTTACTCGATCGGGTCGTATGTCGCGGCCGGTGATCCGTTATGAGGCGGGATCCTCTGTGTAAGTGACGACGTAAAAACTGATTAACGAACCTCTGTTCCAGAGTCAATAGTAAGATCCATCATGGCCGACTTGGGCACAGACGTTGACCTACTGGCTGAGCTCTTGGAGGACCACGACGATGATCTCCTGAGGGACCTGCTGGGTGCGACCGAGTGCGAGGCAGTCTTACGCTCGGTCCAATCAGATCACCCGTCAGAGCCCGTGACGCCGCCCCCTAAGCGGGTCGCCCGGGAATGGAAGGCCCTCGCCGAAATGGAAGGCCCTCAACAGGCTAGGTCGCCGAACCTGCTGCCGGGTGGGAGCGGCCGTGGTTCCGAGCTCGATGTGTCCGGGCGGTTCAGTCCGGTGGAGGGCAGAGGCGGCACGCCACGCCCGACATCGGCGGAGGGCCCGACGTGGACACCGTGTCTTGGTACCCCGCGTCCCTCCGGCCTAATAATCGGTGACTCCCTGGTGCGGCACGCCCAGTTTATCGACGAGGCGCAAGGGTGGCAAGTGGACACCTGGGTCCTCCCGGGTGAGGTCGGAAAAAAACTGGAGGGGCTGCATCAATACCGGGGCGCTCCTCAGCGTCGTCCGTGCCTGGGCCGATTGCACGGACCCAATACCGGCAGGAGTAGCCCTCTGGTTAGGTGGGAACGACGTGTACCCCCGAGGCTCATCTCCCGGCCCGATGACGTCGGACCTCTGGTCGGCGGTGACGGCGACCGTCGAGGAAGTCGCCGCTATCGCACCGGTATGGTGGATCGGACCAACTCCGCGTCCCGCTCGTGACCGGCTGACCGGCGACATCACCTGGGAGGAGACGGAGGCCTTCCGGCTGGAGCGCGACATGGCGCGGTGGGCCCGGGAGAGCGCGGCGCGAGTGACGGTGGTTGCCGTCGGACGCTGCCTGACGGAGCGTGTCCGTCTCGGCAGGAGGCGACCGTCTCGATACTCCTTGACGAGCAGCGCAGCATCGGAGTTCTTCGAGGGCGACAGAATCCACCTGTCGGCGGCCGGGTACGCTCGGATTACTCACCGGCTGCCTTCATGGATGGTGTCGCAGAGGACCTCGACATGACGGGCGTACCCGACGACAGGAAAGGCGGTGCGACAATGTGATAGTGGGTGATATCGTGTTATAATGTACCAGAATGCGGCTGTGTTGCGATACGGTTACAATGTGCTGAAACAGCGACTGAGTTATCAACGAAGTGTGGTTTAGTTTTTTTTGTGATTACACAGTCATCCCTGTTCTCAGGGGGGAGGTATGTTATGATTTGTAGTCGCCGGCCGGCCTGCGATGCCTGACGCCTGGCGGCGCCGCCGCGCACTATGCGGGCGGCGGCCGATGCGAGCGGGAGCGACCCGGGCCAGGGCAGTCTGGCGGAGGCGCCGGACGCGGACGGGCTCAGGTTGGGCTGCGTGTGTGTGGCAGTTTGTAGTGGTCGGCGTGTTCCAGAATAAATCGAAGAGATCTCCAACATATGTATGTATGTATGTATGTATGTATGTATGTATGTATGTATGTATGTATGTATGTATGTATGTATGTATGTATGTATGTATGTATGTATGTAAGTATGTATGTATGTATGTATGTATGTATGTATGTATGTATGTATGTATGTATGTATGTATGTATGTATGTATGTATGCATGCATGCATGCATGCATGCATGCCTGTCTGTCTGTCTGTCTGTCTGTCTGTCTGTCTGTCTGTCTGTCTGTCTGTCTGTCTGTCTGTCTGTCTGTCTGTCTGTCTGTCTGTCTGTCTGTCTGTCTGTCTGTCTGTCTGTCTGTCTGTCTGTCTGTCTGTCTGTCTGTCTGTCTGTCTGTCTGTCTGTCTGTCTGTCTGTCTGTCTGTCTGTCTGTCTGTCTGTCTGTCTGTCTGTCTGTCTGTCTGTCTGTCTGTCTGTCTGTCTGTCTGTCTGTCTGTCTGTCTGTCTGTCTGTCTGTCTGTCTGTCTGTCTGTCTGTCTGTCTGTCTGTCTGTCTGTCTGTCTGTCTGTCTGTCTGTCTGTCTGTCTGTCTGTCTGTCTGTCTGTCTGTCTGTCTGTCTGTCTGTCTGTCTGTCTGTCTGTCTGTCTGTCTGTCTGTCTGTCTGTCTGTCTGTCTGTCTGTCTGTCTGTCTGTCTGTCTGTCTGTCTGTCTGTCTGTCTGTCTGTCTGTCTGTCTGTCTGTCTGTCTGTCTGTCTGTCTGTCTGTCTGTCTGTCTGTCTGTCTGTCTGTCTGTCTGTCTGTCTGTCTGTCTGTCTGTCTGTCTGTCTGTCTGTCTGTCTGTCTGTCTGTCTGTCTGTCTGTCTGTCTGTCTGTCTGTCTGTCTGTCTGTCTGTCTGTCTGTCTGTCTGTCTGTCTGTCTGTCTGTCTGTCTGTCTGTCTGTCTGTCTGTCTGTCTGTCTGTCTGTCTGTCTGTCTGTCTGTCTGTCTGTCTGTCTGTCTGTCTGTCTGTCTGTCTGTCTGTCTGTCTGTCTGTCTGTCTGTCTGTCTGTCTGTCTGTCTGTCTGTCTGTCTGTCTGTCTGTCTGTCTGTCTGTCTGTCTGTCTGTCTGTCTGTCTGTCTGTCTGTCTGTCTGTCTGTCTGTCTGTCTG
>JAXIVJ010011902.1:32500-41996 GCA_036785665.1 Chirona hameri | reverse complement strand
CAGACAGACAGGACAGACAGACAGACAGACAGACAGACAGACAGACAGACAGACAGACACAGACAGGACAGACACAGACAGACAGACACAGACAGACAGACAGACAGACAGACACAGACAGACAGACACAGACAGACAGACAGACAGACAGACAGACACAGACAGACAGACAGACAGACAGACAGACACAGACAGACAGACACAGACAGACAGACACAGACAGACAGACAGACAGACAGACAGACACAGACAGACAGACAGACAGACAGACAGACACAGACAGACAGACACAGACAGACAGACACAGACAGACAGACACAGACGACAGACACAGACAGACAGACAGACAGACAGACAGACAGACAGACAGACAGACAGACACAGACAGACAGACAGACACAGACAGACAGACAGACACAGACAGACAGACAGACACAGACAGACAGACAGACACAGACAGACAGACACAGACAGACAGACAGACAGACAGACACAGACAGACAGACACAGACAGACAGACACAGACAGACAGACACAGACAGACAGACAGACAGACAGACACAGACAGACAGACAGACACAGACAGACAGACACAGACAGACAGACACAGACAGACAGACACAGACAGACAGACACAGACAGACAGACAGACAGACAGACAGACAGACACAGACAGACAGACACAGACAGACAGACACAGACAGACAGACAGACAGACAGACAGACACAGACAGACAGACACAGACAGACAGACACAGACAGACAGACACAGACAGACAGACAGACACAGACAGACAGACAGACAGACAGACAGACAGACAGACAGACAGACACAGACAGACAGACACAGACAGACAGACAGACAGACAGACAGACAGACAGACAGACACAGACAGACAGACACAGACAGACAGACAGACAGACAGACAGACACAGACAGACAGACAGACACAGACAGACAGACAGACAGACAGACAGACACAGACAGACAGACACAGACAGACAGACACAGACAGACAGACACAGACAGACAGACAGACAGACACAGACAGACAGACACAGACAGACAGACAGACAGACAGACACAGACAGACAGACACAGACAGACAGACAGACAGACAGACAGACAGACAGACAGACACAGACAGACAGACACAGACAGACAGACACAGACAGACAGACAGACACAGACAGACAGACAGACACAGACAGACAGACACAGACAGACAGACAGACAGACAGACAGACAGACACAGACAGACAGACAGACACAGACAGACAGACAGACACAGACAGACAGACAGACACAGACAGACAGACAGACAGACAGACAGACAGACAGACAGACAGACAGACAGACAGACACAGACAGACAGACAGACAGACACAGACAGACAGACACAGACAGACAGACACAGACAGACAGACACAGACAGACAGACACAGACAGACAGACAGACACAGACAGACACAGACAGACAGACACAGACAGACAGACACAGACAGACAGACACAGACAGACAGACAGACACAGACAGACAGACAGACAGACAGACACAGACAGACAGACAGACACAGACAGACAGACACAGACAGACAGACAGACAGACAGACAGACACAGACAGACAGACAGACACAGACAGACAGACAGACAGACAGACAGACAGACAGACAGACAGACAGACAGACACAGACAGACAGACACAGACAGACAGACAGACAGACAGACAGACAGACAGACAGACAGACAGACAGACACAGACAGACAGACAGACAGACAGACAGACAGACAGACAGACAGACAGACAGACAGACAGACAGACAGACAGACAGACAGACAGACAGACAGACACAGACAGACAGACACAGACAGACAGACACAGACACAGACAGACAGACACAGACAGACAGACACAGACAGCAGACAGACAGACACAGACAGACAGACACAGACAGACAGACAGACACAGACAGACAGACACAGACAGACCAGACAGACACAGACAGACACAGACAGACAGACACAGACAGACAGACAGACAGACAGACAGACAGACACAGACAGACAGACACAGACAGACAGACAGACACAGACAGACAGACAGACACAGACAGACAGACAGACAGACACAGACAGACAGACACAGACAGACAGACACAGACAGACAGACACAGACACAGACAGACAGACACAGACAGACAGACACAGACACAGACAGACAGACACAGACAGACAGACACAGACACAGACAGACAGACACAGACAGACAGACACAGACAGACAGACAGACACAGACAGACAGACAGACACAGACAGACAGACACAGACAGACACAGACAGACAGACACAGACAGACAGACACAGACAGACAGACACAGACAGACAGACAGACAGACAGACAGACACAGACAGACAGACAGACAGACACAGACAGACAGACACAGACAGACAGACACAGACAGACAGACAGACACAGACAGACAGACACAGACAGACAGACAGACAGACAGACACAGACAGACAGACACAGACAGACAGACAGACAGACAGACAGACAGACAGACAGACAGACAGACAGACAGACAGACAGACAGACAGACAGACAGACAGACAGACAGACAGACAGACAGACAGACAGACAGACAGACAGACAGACAGACACAGACACAGACAGACAGACACAGACAGACAGACACAGACACAGACAGACAGACACAGACAGACAGACACAGACAGACAGACAGACACAGACAGACAGACACAGACAGACAGACAGACACAGACAGACAGACAGACACAGACAGACAGACACAGACACAGACAGACACAGACAGACAGACACAGACAGACAGACACAGACAGACAGACAGACACAGACAGACAGACACAGACAGACAGACAGACACAGACAGACAGACAGACACAGACAGACAGACACAGACAGACAGACAGACACAGACAGACAGACACAGACAGACAGACACAGACAGACAGACACAGACAGACAGACACAGACAGACAGACACAGACAGACAGACACAGACAGACAGACAGACAGACAGACAGACACAGACAGACAGACACAGACAGACAGACACAGACAGACAGACAGACACAGACAGACAGACAGACAGACAGACAGACAGACAGACACAGACAGACAGACACAGACAGACAGACAGACACAGACAGACAGACAGACAGACAGACAGACAGACACAGACAGACAGACAGACACAGACAGACAGACACAGACAGACAGACACAGACAGACAGACAGACACAGACAGACAGACACAGACAGACAGCACAGACAGACAGACACAGACAGACAGACACAGACAGACAGACAGACACAGACAGACAGACAGACAGACACAGACAGACAGACACAGACAGACAGACACAGACAGACAGACAGACACAGACAGACAGACAGACACAGACAGACAGACAGACAGACAGACACAGACAGACAGACAGACACAGACAGACAGACAGACACAGACAGACAGACAGACAGACAGACAGACAGACAGACAGACAGACAGACAGACAGACAGACAGACAGACAGACAGACAGACAGACAGACAGACAGACAGACAGACAGACAGACAGACAGACAGACAGACAGACAGACACAGACAGACAGACAGACAGACAGACAGACAGACAGACACAGACAGACAGACAGACAGACACAGACAGACAGACACAGACACAGACAGACAGACAGACAGACAGACAGACAGACACAGACAGACAGACACAGACAGACACAGACAGACAGACAGACACAGACACAGACAGACACAGACAGACAGACACAGACAGACAGACACAGACACAGACAGACAGACAGACAGACAGACAGACAGACACAGACAGACAGACACAGACAGACAGACACAGACAGACAGACACAGACAGACAGACAGACACAGACAGACAGACACAGACAGACAGACACAGACAGACAGACACAGACAGACAGACAGACAGACAGACACAGACAGACAGACACAGACAGACAGACACAGACAGACAGACACAGACAGACAGACACAGACAGACAGACACAGACAGACAGACAGACACAGACACAGACACAGACAGACAGACACAGACAGACAGACACAGACAGACAGACACAGACAGACAGACACAGACAGACAGACACAGACAGACAGACACAGACAGACAGACACAGACAGACAGACACAGACAGACAGACAGACAGACAGACACAGACAGACAGACACAGACAGACAGACACAGACAGACAGACAGACAGACAGACAGACACAGACAGACAGACAGACAGACACAGACAGACAGACACAGACAGACACAGACAGACAGACACAGACACAGACAGACAGACACAGACAGACAGACACAGACAGACAGACACAGACAGACAGACAGACACAGACAGACAGACACAGACAGACAGACACAGACAGACAGACACAGACAGACAGACAGACAGACAGACAGACACAGACAGACAGACACAGACAGACAGACACAGACAGACAGACACAGACAGACAGACAGACAGACAGACAGACAGACAGACAGACACAGACAGACACAGACAGACAGACAGACACAGACAGACAGACACAGACAGACAGACACAGACAGACAGACACAGACAGACAGACACAGACAGACAGACACAGACAGACAGACAGACAGACAGACAGACAGACACAGACAGACAGACAGACACAGACAGACAGACAGACAGACAGACAGACAGACACAGACAGACAGACAGACACAGACAGACAGACACAGACAGACAGACAGACAGACAGACACAGACAGACAGACACAGACAGACAGACAGACAGACAGACAGACACAGACAGACAGACAGACACAGACAGACAGACACAGACAGACAGACACGGACAGACAGACACAGACAGACAGACACAGACAGACAGACAGACACAGACAGACAGACACAGACAGACAGACACAGACAGACAGACAGACAGACACAGACAGACAGACACAGACAGACAGACAGACACAGACAGACAGACAGACAGACAGACAGACAGACAGACAGACACACAGACAGACACAGACAGACAGACAGACACAGACAGACAGACACAGACAGACAGACACAGACAGACAGACACAGACAGACAGACACAGACAGACAGACACAGACAGACAGACACAGACAGACAGACACAGACAGACAGACAGACAGACACAGACAGACAGACAGACACAGACAGACACAGACAGACAGACACAGACAGACAGACAGACAGACACAGACAGACAGACACAGACAGACAGACACAGACAGACAGACAGACAGACAGACAGACACAGACAGACAGACACAGACAGACAGACAGACACAGACAGACAGACACAGACAGACAGACACAGACAGACAGACACAGACAGACAGACACAGACAGACAGACACAGACAGACAGACACAGACAGACAGACAGACAGACAGACAGACAGACAGACAGACAGACAGACAGACAGACAGACAGACAGACAGACAGACAGACAGACAGACAGACAGACAGACAGACAGACAGACAGACAGACAGACAGACAGACAGACAGACAGACAGACAGACAGACAGACAGACAGACAGACAGACAGACAGACAGACAGACAGACAGACAGACAGACAGACAGACAGACAGACACAGACAGACAGACAGACAGACAGACAGACAGACAGACAGACAGACAGACAGACAGACAGACAGACAGACAGACAGACAGACAGACAGACAGACAGACACAGACAGACAGACAGACAGACAGACAGACAGACAGACAGACAGACAGACACAGACAGACAGACAGACAGACAGACAGACAGACAGACAGACAGACAGACAGACAGACAGACAGACAGACAGACAGACAGACAGACAGACACAGACAGACAGACAGACAGACAGACAGACAGACAGACAGACAGACAGACAGACAGACAGACAGACAGACAGACAGACAGACAGACAGACAGACAGACAGACAGACAGACAGACAGACAGACAGACAGACAGACAGACAGACAGACAGACAGACAGACAGACAGACAGACAGACAGACAGACAGACAGACAGACAGACAGACAGACAGACAGACAGACAGACAGACACAGACAGACAGACAGACAGACAGACAGACAGACAGACAGACAGACAGACAGACAGACAGACAGACAGACAGACAGACAGACAGACAGACAGACAGACAGACAGACAGACAGACAGACAGACAGACAGACAGACAGACAGACAGACAGACAGACACAGACAGACAGACAGACAGACAGACAGACAGACAGACAGACAGACAGACAGACAGACAGACAGACAGACACAGACAGACAGACAGACAGACAGACAGACAGCAGACAGACAGACACAGACAGACAGACAGACAGACAGACAGACAGACAGACAGACAGACAGACAGACAGACAGACAGACAGACAGACAGACAGACAGACAGACACAGACAGACAGACACAGACAGACAGACAGACAGACAGACAGACAGACAGACAGACAGACACAGACACAGACAGACAGACACAGACAGACAGACACAGACAGACAGACAGACACAGACACAGACAGACAGACACAGACAGACAGACACAGACAGACAGACACAGACACAGACACAGACAGACAGACACAGACAGACAGACACAGACAGACAGACAGACAGACAGACACAGACAGACAGACAGACAGACAGACAGACAGACAGACAGACAGACAGACAGACAGACACAGACAGACAGACAGACACAGACAGACAGACACAGACAGACAGACACAGACAGACAGACAGACACAGACAGACAGACAGACACAGACAGACAGACACAGACAGACAGACACAGACAGACAGACACAGACAGACAGACACAGACAGACAGACACAGACAGACAGACAGACACAGACAGACAGACACAGACAGACAGACACAGACAGACAGACACAGACAGACAGACACAGACAGACAGACACAGACAGACAGACACAGACAGACAGACACAGACAGACAGACAGACACAGACAGACAGACAGACAGACAGACAGACAGACAGACAGACAGACAGACAGACAGACAGACACAGACAGACAGACAGACACAGACAGACAGACAGACAGACAGACAGACAGACAGACACAGACAGACAGACACAGACAGACAGACACAGACAGACAGACAGACACAGACAGACAGACACAGACAGACAGACACAGACAGACAGACACAGACAGACAGACACAGACAGACAGACACAGACAGACAGACACAGACAGACAGACAGACACAGACAGACAGACACAGACAGACAGACACAGACAGACAGACACAGACAGACAGACACAGACAGACAGACACAGACAGACAGACACAGACAGACAGACACAGACAGACAGACACAGACAGACAGACAGACACAGACAGACAGACACAGACAGACAGACACAGACAGACAGACACAGACAGACAGACACAGACAGACAGACAGACACAGACAGACAGACACAGACAGACAGACACAGACAGACAGACACAGACAGACAGACACAGACAGACAGACACAGACAGACAGACACAGACAGACAGACACAGACACAGACAGACAGACAGACAGACACAGACAGACAGACACAGACAGACAGACACAGACAGACAGACACAGACAGACAGACACAGACAGACAGACACAGACAGACAGACACAGACAGACAGACACAGACAGACAGACACAGACAGACAGACAGACACAGACAGACAGACACAGACAGACAGACACAGACAGACAGACACAGACAGACAGACACAGACAGACAGACACAGACAGACAGACACAGACAGACAGACACAGACAGACAGACACAGACAGACAGACAGACACAGACAGACAGACAGACAGACACAGACACAGACAGACAGACACAGACAGACAGACACAGACAGACAGACACAGACAGACAGACAGACACAGACAGACAGACACAGACAGACAGACACAGACAGACAGACAGACAGACACAGACAGACAGACACAGACAGACAGACACAGACAGACAGACACAGACAGACAGACAGACACAGACAGACAGACAGACAGACAGACAGACAGACAGACAGACAGACACAGACAGACAGACAGACAGACACAGACAGACAGACACAGACAGACAGACACAGACAGACAGACAGACACAGACAGACAGACACAGACAGACAGACAGACAGACAGACAGACAGACAGACAGACAGACAGACAGACAGACAGACAGACACAGACAGACAGACAGACAGACAGACAGACAGACAGACAGACAGACAGACAGACAGACAGACAGACAGACAGACAGACAGACAGACAGACAGACAGACAGACAGACAGACAGACAGACAGACAGACAGACAGACAGACAGACAGACAGACAGACAGACAGACAGACAGACAGACAGACAGACAGACAGACAGACAGACAGACAGACACAGACAGACAGACACAGACAGACAGACACAGACAGACAGACAGACAGACAGACACAGACAGACAGACACAGACAGACACAGACAGACAGACAGACAGACACAGACAGACAGACAGACAGACAGACAGACACAGACAGACAGACACAGACAGACAGACACAGACAGACAGACAGACAGACAGACAGACAGACAGACAGACAGACAGACACAGACAGACAGACACAGACACAGACAGACAGACACAGACAGACAGACACAGACAGACAGACACAGACAGACAGACACAGACAGACAGACAGACAGACAGACACAGACAGACAGACAGACACAGACACAGACAGACAGACAGACAGACAGACACAGACAGACAGACACAGACAGACAGACACAGACAGACAGACACAGACAGACAGACAGACAGACAGACACAGACAGACAGACACAGACAGACAGACAGACAGACAGACAGACAGACAGACAGACACAGACAGACAGACAGACAGACAGACACAGACAGACAGACACAGACAGACAGACACAGACAGACAGACAGACACAGACAGACAGACACAGACAGACAGACAGACAGACAGACAGACAGACAGACAGACAGACAGACAGACAGACAGACACAGACAGACAGACACAGACAGACAGACACAGACAGACAGACAGACAGACAGACAGACAGACACAGACAGACAGACACAGACAGACAGACACAGACAGACAGACAGACACAGACAGACAGACACAGACAGACAGACACAGACAGACAGACACAGACAGACAGACACAGACAGACAGACACAGACAGACAGACACAGACAGACAGACAGACACAGACAGACAGACAGACACAGACAGACAGACACAGACAGACAGACAGACACAGACAGACAGACAGACAGACAGACAGACACAGACAGACACAGACAGACAG
>JAXIVJ010011901.1:0-42002 GCA_036785665.1 Chirona hameri | reverse complement strand
ATAATATATATATATAATATATATATATATATATATATATATATATATATATATATATATATATATTATATATATATATATATATATATATATATATATATATATATATATATATAATATATATTATATATATATATATAGTATATATATATATATATATATATATATATATATATATTATATATATTATAATATATATATATATATATATATATATATATATATATATATATATATATATATATATATATATATATATATATATATATATATATAATATATATATATATATATATATATATATATATATATATATATATATATATATATATATAAAGGAAAGGGAAACAATACTCGTGACTCAAAGATTAGGCAAACCTCTTTCAGATGTTCAACGAACAGTTTGCAGAGGGAAGGCAGAAGACATGTTGTTGAGAGAAGGTTTTCGATGGAAAATATGTAACGACTCTAATATTCTTAAATCTAGTACAGAGTTTGTCTTTCCTAAGACGGAAAAGTTGTCGGGTGATACTAAGGTATCACAGGCAAGTGAATGTTCACTTATAGGAGAGGGGTCAGGATTGGCCAGAAACTTTCCAGTACGTACAGACTTACCCAAATGTTGCTGAATCCGACTGTGGAGATTACGAATAGTAGAACCAACGTAAGATGCCTCACACGAGGCACAACAAAATTTATATACCACAGTCGATTGGCAACTTTTGGGTAGTCTGTCTGGGTAGTCTGCGTTCCACACTTTTAACGACCGGTACTCTCAAGTACTTGGTAACGAATTTCAGTTCCCACCAAAATCTGGTATTGCTTTTTGACGAAATGGTATGGAAAATGTGTCATGCCCTCAGTCTATTATGCGTATATGCCATACTATCCTTAACAATCAACAAACATTGAATGGAAAGGTGTCCAAATTAACAGTTAACCAACGACGGCGTAGTTGGTGGCTGCGACCCTCAATTTTTGAAAACAATCGTCATAATGGTTAATTTATTTTCCAAATTAGAAGTTTTGTATAGCTTTGTCCCTGGCTCTATATAATACAATGCTTTAGCTTATAAATAAAAAGAACCTCTTTTCCATAAACAGGCCTGTTTACATAGCATAAAAAGCTTCCCCATACCTAGAAAAATAATTTCCCAGGAATTGAGACTTTTGAGCTTTTTCTAGTGCATTTTCGCTAGATTTGATTATCTACTTTATTACGCGTGTAGTTGAATGCTGCGCAATGATCTCGTGGAACTACTACGAAAACCCGCCTTTTCCTATGGTGTCCCTATATTAACACGTACAACCTGAACAATAATAATAAACACGAGATCAGTAAACGCACACAAACTCCCATTCGTTATACGTCATTGGAACATAGTCATACTAATTCACAAATAAAAGCATTCCAATAATTTCAATAACGGCGTGGCATGAACAGTGAACACAAGCACGAGCGCCATCTATTCCAGCTCATCGCTAGCGGGAGCGCGACCTGTTGGCGGTTACAGTCGCGCTGAGAGCAGTTCGCAGCTGATTGGTCAAGCTTTAAGCGACGACCAATCAGAAATGGCGAGACATTCACCTTCTCAATATTTGGTAGCTCTACAGCTCTCGACTGAGCTGATAAGCTACCATATGTGAGACATTCAGACATATTCTGGAGTAATATAAGTATGAAACACCGAACATCCAGGAATATAGTTTTCCCAAAAGTGATTGAATAACATGTAACACATGCTATGTAACTTGAGAGTAGGTAAACATATTAAACATAGCAAGAGTACCTTTGTGTATTCTCGTGCTCAAACAGCAGTTTTTACAGACTAAACCAATCTTTTGAAGTAAGGGAAATTTCATTAGAAAAAACTAAAAAGTCTCAATTCCTAGGAAATTATTTTTCCTAAGAACGGATGCTTTTTATGCTATGTAAACAGGCCTATAGCCAAAGTGGCAATGCAATCGGAGGTTGATTTATGCACCCAACGGCAACCTATTTAGCATCGGCGATTTGTTCCAGGTCCAACGTTGAACAGATTGAAACAAAAGCGCGAGATATGTCGCGCTCCCAATATTGAAGGGAAAACACTGATCATGAACTCCAAAAACTTTTTTATGTGTACTTTTTTTTTAATTTCCCAAAAATAATGTTCGAAATATATCTTGTGCAAAGGCTTGTGCAAAGCTTTCTTCGAGTGCAAAGGCTTATGCATGACCTCATCTGGCCTGTGCCGGCCCCGATTCACGGCGTTGTGGCTGTTCACCTGACCACAGAGTGTGCGTGCACAGACGAGGCACACAAGTGTGCCTCGTCTGTGACCCAAACATTTGCAAGGATCTCGGGATGTTGCTCGAACCATTGCGCCATCTCCACACGCCTCTGCCTGTCCGCGTCTGTCTGCTGTTCACGAATGGTTATCTTGTACGGCTTGAATTTGGACGCTTTCAGCATGCGCTGCATTGACGTTCTCTTCTGTTCGAGCGCCTGCGACCGGTGGAACGCGGATCGCTTTGGGGTACTTGTCACGGAATCAATGAGTTTTTGGGCGTTGTCTGCAGTCCTTGCTCTCCTCGCTGGCCCGGGAGGACTTTTCTTCAGAACAGTCCCCTTTTTCCTGAATGTATTCACCCATCTAAACCTAGTTGGCTTTGGTGGTACCTGACTAAGCCTTCTGTGGTTTACGTCAAACTTTCGAGAAAATTTCTGCGGGTATCCGTATAGGATCTGGTCAAAGTGAAACTTTCAACGCAGAATGTTGTTTGCGCAGTAGTCCACATAGTGGCCTGTGAATGACTATGGGTGCGATCGTTCAACCCGACGAATTCGCTCTCCGACGAATCTAACGAATTCGTTCTCCGACGAATTCGTTGTCTCGGTGGGTTCTGTAACAAAAAACAACTATCCGTCGGTTTTGTCACGGCTGCGCCGTGTCATGGTTTGTGTGGTTATTTTACTTATCAGAAATCACGGTACTTTTAACTTTGTCCGAAACGATGATCATTGTTCAGTGGTAGAGACACATAGTGGCAGGTGACGTCAGAGGGCGGGTCGGACCGTGTCCAGGTATGTCGGGCACGTACAACTTTCGCTTCTAAATTCTGCCGGACGCCAGTAATTGCTTGATCGGGTGGTGGGGTCAGGGCCTGCGCAACAAGCTATGCTTAGCGCGGGGCCTGACCTCAGAAATCCATCCATTCAAAAACATTCTGACTAAATTTATTGTTATTGTCTTTTGGGTATGTTAACAATTAACATACCCAAAAGACAGGGTATGTTAATTGTCTTTTCCTAGTGTTTGATGAACATTGGTCATTTTACCGGACTTTCAAAAGAAATTAGCCACCCTGACGACTGGTTTGGAAATTCGCGCTCCGGCAGAGCGAATTCGTCGGGCGAATTCGCTCGTTTGCAGATTCGTCGTGTTGCCGAACACAAACGGAGCGAATGTTCGGTGACCGACGAATCACCGACGAATTCGTCGTGATTACGGCGAATTCGTCGTGTTGCCGATCGCACCCTAGGCAAACAACTAGCAGTTAATCAATGTTGTGTCACATGGGTTGTCATGGTGACGTGCCATCGCGTCCTCTACCATGGCTCAAAAACGGAATTTGAAAAGGTTCCTAAGGTATCGAAAAAGAGCTATTTTCCTGGGTTACCTTTTATCTGGGCCACCTGGTACAAAGCAATGACTTCATTTCTTTTAATTGAGACTCGATCAATTTAATACCATACATGTTGCATAAGATCACGCAGAAAAATCGATCAAAAGGTCAATATTTCCCTTCAAGCGAAATCAATCCATTCTCATCACAGCAATTGAAAGACAGCTCGCAAGATAGCATCTCACGCACCAAGCACCATCAGGTTTTTACAGGCGCATTTGGAAGTCCAGCCGACGCACTCTTGAGGCTCCAAAACGATCCATCACCTCGGCGGTGGTTGGGAGCTGCTCGCGGTGCGACTGAATAACCACGAGCGCCTCCAGTCGGTCCTCGACCATCGTCGCCCTGAGCGCAGTCAGGGTGCGCGTCGCTTTGGCGAAGACGCGCTCTGCTTCTGCCGAAGACACCGGAAGCACGGCCAGCACTCGGAACAGCGCATGGACGCTCGGGAAGATGGTGGCGGGGCACGCATTGAGCGCCGGGATAGCCGTTACAGGAGCGTCATCGCGTCGGTCCCGCCACATGGCTGCCCACACACGCTCAGCTCGGCCTGCACTTGGGACTCGGTGACGTCCCCAAACAGTCTCCGGTACCGCTCGTACGTGGGCTGGATGTGGCGACGCTGGCGGCGACGCGTTTCGGCAGGATCCTGCCGAGTCCTGCCGCCAGCTTCGTGGACTTGCCGAAGCGTAGGCCGATGTCCTGGAGAACGTACTCCAGCGCCAGATTGAAGGCCCCCGGTAGTAAGCCTCGGTGGTCATGTCCTTGTGTCCGGCGTTGTCTCGATGTTCTGATCTCTCCACCGTCCAGGGGGGGGGGGGGGGGAGGGGGCTTCTTCACCTCCACGTCCAGTTCGAGTGCCTCCACTTGGGCGAGTGCCCCTACTTTCGCCATCAGCGGCGAAAACTCCTCCTCGGTACCGGAGCGGAGCTGCTGCAGCACGGTCTGCACGGAGTCCACTAGCCCAGTGCCTTGGTCAGGTCGTCTTCTTTCTCTTGCAGAAAAAGAGCAAGAGGCCGCATGATGCCGGCCAGGCGCCCGGCGATGACGACGCACCAGAAACTCGGTCCTGGAGATGGCGCCGTGCAGTGTGTAGCATCGCTGCCTTGGAGCTGGCGCGGCTGTCGTTCCTCGTCGCTCTGAGCTGAACCGCGTGGATGACGGCAGGCAGCTGCTCGCAGAAGCGCTCCACAGCTACATGCCTCTCGATGAAGCGCATCTGGCTATTCAGTATAGAAATTGAATACAACAGAAAAATCACGGTGTGTATAAATAAGAAATAGGCCTCGAGCAAAGGGGGGGGGGGGGGCAAAAGATACGTTGGCACCCCCTTTGAAGGCCAAGGGGGGGGGGGGTGGGGGGGGGGGGGGGGGGCATGGCCCCGTGCTCCCCCTGCGGCCGCCAGTGGCGAAACACAACTGTGTTTGTCTCGTCGAGTCGCGTCGCCCCATATGCAACATGACCTACCTGGGTCACCAAATAACCTTGACCTGAGGTCAAATTTTGAAGTTGATCTCACCCGGTCGCCATTAATATGTTACGAAGCGTCTTGACTAGACAAACACGATGGTTTTAAAGTTATTGGTCTATGTTTAACCAATACAAAGTTATTCATGACAAACTTTTTGAAAGAAAATGCCATTGTGACTTTCGATGACCTCTGGAGCCTAAACTATGTACCTTAGCTAAAGTATTAGGACACGTTAGCAATTGTATTTGTTAATAGCTTTCTATTGTTTTTTTTTTCTTCATCGTTTCTGGCCTAGTGACCTGGCCTGAGATGACCTAAGGTCAATAATTTCACACAATGTGGGTAATTGATGCTCGAACACGCCGCCGTTTTACCGCTATCCAGTACAAAAAAGTTAAGGGGGGAGGGGGCGCCTAAACGTCCCCAGGCATAGCGCGGTTTAAAATTATTGGTATATTCCACATTGGAGTCGCCAGCCTTATTTGTTGTATTACCGAGCGGGCGCGAAGCGCCCGTGAGGTTTCTTGTCAAATTACTAGACAAATTTACATTTGACCCGGCCCGAACCGGCCCGACACGGCCGTACAGACGCTTTTCGGAAACTAATAACCCGCGCACTGCAGGGGGTTGATTTCCGCCCCCCCCCCCCTCAGGTTTTTCGCGGATAGCGAAAAAAAACGGCGGCGCTGCGCGCCGCCGGGTTTTGACACACCTGTTAGGACATCAATTGCGCACACTTTGATAACAAAATAACCTCGGGTCATCTCAGGTCAGGTCACCAGACCACGTCAAGTGACTAGAGTTTTGCACCGGTCAGTTTGAAACTTACAGGATGTTATGAGGGAATCAGTACTTACAATTCGTGTATCTCGGAATTTTTATATCGGTGACCTAAGGTTAGGTCAATTTCGTAACCTCCCCATAATAAGTCAATGTACAATATAGGGGATATATACAAATGCTTCCTATTTCAAGGATATGCATGATATTAGTCCAATTACTTCTGGATCATGTTATTATGGGATATTCTTGATGATCCAAGTGTAAGTTTTGTTCAGTGACCCCTATGGGGTCATTTGAGGTCATGCAAGGTCACCATCACCTTTTTATCAATAACTCCTGACATAATGAAGATAGAGAAGTAAAACAGACAACAATGTGTTTTTCTAGTCGAGATACGTCTTCCCATATGCAACATGCCCTACTTGGGCCACCACTTGACCTTGACCTGAGGTCAAATTTTTAAGTTGACTTAACAAGGTCGCCATGTATATCATACGAAACGCCTTGACGAGATAAATACAATGGCGTAGACAGTTTTCCCTTTATCTTTATTAAATACAAAGTTAATAGCGAAACACAATTCGAGAAAAAAACGTTTTTTACCTCTGGAGCCTCAAATATTGACCTGAGATAAATTGTGAGGATAATTTGCCGATTGAAAATTTCACTGGCTGGCGTTTGCTTTTTTCCGTTTGTTTCTAACTAGCATAGTTTCCAAGATATATTGGAATTTTTGGAGCGATATCCTAAAACAGGAAAAACTGGAACATTTGACCTTTGATGACCTCTGGTGACCTCAATTTTGGCCTGACCTAAAACAATACAAAAATACTTTCGATAGAACTTGTATCAAGATATGAAATGACGTTTTCCGCTTGTCGCTACGTAGCGTAGTTTTCAAGATCTCACGGGGCGGAAATCAACCCCCCTCTGCAGTTCGTGTTCGGCGCAAAGCCCCTGCAGTGCGCTGGATAACTTTGCAATCACTGCTCCGATTGAGATCGGGTTTTCACCATTGAATAGGTCCATCAAATCAATTTTGTTTTTGGTATGGTGCGTTCTGATAGGGGTGGTACCACAGCGCGTGGAACACGCAAACGTCGATATGAACACAAATAATTATTGATCAAAAATGGCTTGATTAATCTAAAGATTATTTATACGATGAAGCATGCAGTGCTCAGGACGTACTCCCTTTTGGCGGATTCGAGAAAGGAGATCATGCACAATTTAATAGGTCAGTAAAACGCCTTTGCCACACCGCGCCCGCTCGGTCCTCGCCCAAAAAAGGCGTTTTACTGGTTTATTTAGATTAGCATGTCCCGGTCAGAGGTTCAGGTCAATGAACACAACAATTTTCCTTGGACGTCAACTATTTCAAGTCGATGTTCCTTGAAGTGAATGTGATTAGTCTTCTGCTTAATTTTGCTGTAGTTCCGAAGAGCCTTATCCTTTCTGGAAAGTCATAACCAAGAGTTCCTACTGCGCGGCAAGGTGTCGAGACAGAGCAAACAAAGGTGGATCGACATCAGCATCCCGGCTTAAACGAAATAGTTCACCTTCAACATTAGTTTTAAACTGAGATAGCAGTTTTGTAACCCGTGTTGGGAAATCCCTATCTGCAAGTTTTCTTGACTGAAAAGACTCTCCAGCCGAATATATTTGATTTTTTTAGCGAAGGAATGCGGTGCTGGCGAAGAATGTGGTCTGAATCTAGCCCGGGCAGAGGCTATACCATCAGCCAATCAGCTTGCAGCTGGTGCTAGCAATGAACCGCCGGCCGCCGGTTGGCACATCTCTAATGCGAGTCTACTCTTACGCGACTACTTTCGAATCTGATCGGCCGAGCCATTTTTTTAAAACAATAATAATTTACGGCCTTCTATCCTGAATCGGCGCGATATAAGGCCATTTTTGACAATATAAAAATAAATTGCATTAAAAAATATAATAAAATCGTGTTCGGGAAAATTTTCCAAGGCGAACTTTTCCCTTTCCGTGAACATGCTGTGATGACGTAACTTTTATTCGCTGAGAGAATGCTATTGTATTGTACTACGTAACTATACCAACAATGCTTTGCATACATAACCAAGTAATATCAAGGTGACCAAAAGCAATACAAATCATGACGTCCCATAGCTTGACCATATATTATGCATGAAGCCGGCTAAACGCGATGTCAGTTTCGACATCGAAGTGTTACGACTACCATTCCACGCTTCATCCCATTTACCGTTTCCCCAGCTGGGCTTAACCTGACCTTAGTTGGGCCCATCTACCATCGCAGCCAGCTGAGCCGTCGGAGGCCTACTGCCGCGTCCAACTTATATGTCATCGGAGCCGAGCCCCTCGTCTATCATCCGAGCCGCACCCCTCGCCTATGACCCGAGCCGCACCCCTCACATATCTGAGCTGCGCCATTCACATGTCATCTGAGCAGTGACCGGGGTGCAAGTTTACAATCATGCTACGATATTCGCACTTCGATCGCTGATTGGTCAGTACGCTCTGTGGATGCCGTCACAACCTCAGCATTCAAACTTTGAGTGCTGATTGGTCAGAGTGTAGATGACGTCACACTAGAGCCAACCAATGACAGGCAGACAGGGAAACGGTGGGACCGCCAGTCGGGAGATTCTTTACTAGCATGAGCGAGCTAGTTATGCACAAACGCAAGGAGAGAGCCTGGGATTTGGTTACGGTCGTGCAAGCCGTAGTACTTTGTTTACGAGTCCGGAGTTTATGTTTATCTTCATTCTTTGAAAACCTTAATTGCCTGCAAACCCATTTTGCCCATTTTCCATGCCCATTTTCTCGTGCAGGGTGGCTGTCAACATTATTCATAAATACCTGCCCTTATTATTCGCGATGTTGCCATTTGAACCAGTTCTACGATTCTGTAGCATGTTGTAGCATAGGTGCATAGCTCTACCTGACTGAATATTTATCGGTTAGGATGCATGTAGTAACATTTCATCTACGGGTTCGGCTATGGCACATTCAATATAGATAGACACTACACAAATAACCTTAGTGGTGTCAGTTCAAGGGACATACAATTTTCGACCATACAGACCACTCCTTCCACCGCGCCGCTCCGTTGAGTGAGCACATGACATGAAATCATATCAAGTACATGCCATGCACATTTCAGGCAGACGCAGCCGACGCCGTGCAGCGACATGCATACCTCGTTTACCACTTCCAAATTGTCTATCTCACATGTATAAAACGGGCATCAGAGACCTAATTCACTTCACTACAAAGCAACAATGACAATCCGACAAGCGATTTGTGTACACATTAATGGATGATAATACCCTCGCGCCGGCGCAAACAGCGGTCCGGTGGCGACCCCGCCCAGAGAATCTAGGCGGACTAGACGGTGTCCGATGGGCAGACTGCCTCAATGTGGGAAGTGCCGGCCAGCTCGAAGAAGAGCACGTATGCCCCGCAGCTGGTGACACTGCGCTGATTGACCAGACGCACCCGTGAGTCGTTGTACTCGTACCACTCGGCCGTGTGCGGGTGTTTGCAGTAGGCCGTGTAGTGGCCGGAGACCAGCGTGCCGGAGTGGTTGGCCACGCCGTACAGGTTGTACCTGCAGAGCGTCTGGTCAGCCGAGTACGGCGACAGGTCCAGCCCGGTCACGGGAATGTCCACGGCGGTGTTGAGTTTGCTGCCGGAACTCTCCTGCGGCAAGAAACGTTTCAGGTGCACCACCAGAATGCGCGGGAACTTCTGCATCGACAGGTTCTTGGTGCACTTTTGCCGCTTTTGGCACTTGGAACACGTCGGCTTGTCGTCTCCGTCGAGCACCTCCTCCCTTATGAAGAGGTCAAAACAGGCCTGCAGTTGCACCCGGCCCGTCCTGGCCGGGATCGGTAGGCTCAGATCCCAGAACGTGTCGAACGTGACGGACGCGTGGCCGCACACTGTGCATAGCAGCGTCGACTTGAGCTGGCCGACAAACAGATCAACTAACTTTGAGTTATCCAGACGCAGGGTGCGCTTCCAGGCCTCAACTGACTTCTGACTGGCGCTGAGACGATCGTCGATGTCGGTAGTAATGGGCTTGGCCCGGCTGGTAACGCGATTTACATCCTCGTGCAGACCCTCCAGCAGGTACCTGAGGAACTCCTGCGCGTCCTGCTGCTAGTAGTCCATGAAGCGTGGCGCGAACCGCTGGATCTGTGACTTGAACGGCGCCGTCGTCAGCACCCGCTCAGGCTCGTTTGAGTGCCGCCATCAGAGCGCCGAACGCTCTGATCAGCGCCCCCTTCATGTCCGACATAGTGGTGTTGATGTCGGAGGCGTACTCGTCGCGCAGAATGTAGTCGTGCAGGGCGCGAGTGTTGCTCAGGCATTGCAGCACCGAGTTCATGAAACATGTGTTGCCGATGTTTCTCAGTCCAGTAAGGCCCGGCGGCCGAGCGGCGAACTGGCTGCCGCCGCCGCCGTCGCCAGCCTCGCCGGAACTCTCGAGCCGTGGGCGGCAGGACGAGCCGACAGCGGACGGCACCGCAGCGGGCTCCGACAGGAGCAACGCCCGGTGCTGGGAGGCAGCTGTTTTTGTTTCCGGTCGGAGCTCGGACGACAGCACTAGGAGTGGAGTGTCCCTGTGGGATGATGACTGCGGGGAGATGGCAGAAGAGGTGCGACTTGAAACATCCGAACAGCGGAGAATCACCTTAGGCGCTGTCGAATGGATAGACAAGGCGTTACCGCGCACTACTGCCAAGGATAATCGCTGCCACAGCCACGCCGTCTCACGAGGATCACCAGATGCGTTGCTGAGCCTCGCACCTAGCTGTCTGATGAATAGCCTGGTAGTCGGACCACAGGCGCCACCAGTCTCGAACGCTATAGGCTCAAATTGGAACCGTTGCACGAGATCAGCGTACTTCTTCCGCTTCCTGACCTCGGCTTCTCGTGCTGCGGCTCCACTGGCTGTGGCTGCTGGCCCGATGTTCGCTGCAGCGTAGGTGTTAACGCAGGTAGCGTCCCACACGAGGCTCTTCCCACAAGCGAAGGGGAAGATGGTCATACCATCCGGCCTTTTGCCGTCTCCGCGGTCGATTCCTGTCGGCTCGAGCACGGATGGTAGCCCAGTAGCTTGCAGCAAGCGTCTGATGACGTCGTGCATGGCCGTGTGACGAGGGTGTCGTCCGGCGCTCAGGCGGCAGGTGAGTGCGTGGTAGCCTTTGTTGTCCGCCTGTGCGCCACATCTGCACCGATGAGGAATACAGACGTCGGCACCTACTCGCAGGGCCACTGAGATGCGCAGCGTGTCCCTGTCCAGAAGTGTGCCCAGACTGGCAGATGGAAGAGCGTGCATCCAGGCTCCACTCTCTGGACTCCGTGCACTCAGGAGGCGTGCCGTGTCGAACTGGTTGGAGTTCTGTAGTAGCCTGTTCAGTTGCTTCTCGCAGAGGATTGTGTCCCAGGACCTTTTCTGGTGGCATGTCAACCTCAGGGGCTTCAGCACCGTTTGCTTTCCAATGTTTCATTGTAGCGGAGTACTCCCTAAGAAACGTATCAGAGTATTCCTCCGGTAACATGGTCGACATCAGTTGGCTGCAGCCATGGAGGGAGGAGATGAAGCTGGGGAGGGCGACATCTTCTGTCCGGCGCAGGCCGAGACCGCCGAACCGAGTGTGGAGGACGGTCTGATTCCAGCCTTCGGTACTGAATCTGACGTTGGTGAGCTCGGTGACTGCCGATTCCAGGCACCGGTCAAGGCCACGCAGGAGCTCTGGCTGACGGTAAACTGGGGCTGCTCTGAGAATGTATTGCAGCTTAGGAAGCCACAAACAGTTATTCAGGAGGAAGAGAGAAGTATGGGCGTCAAGATGTTTTAGATGACTAATCAAGCGTTCCAGCTCTTCTTGTTTCCTGCTGATAGAACTCTCAGTTGCTGCTTCTGTCATCGGTGCGCCCAGTATGGTTTGGTCTTCGTCTTTTAGTTCCGGTGCGCCTGGAATGACAGACTTGATGCTCGCGCTAATCTGGTCCTTGGTCTCTGTGGTGGCCGACCTGGGAAGGATGATCTCGCACTTGGAAGTGTTGACCTCCAGGCCGATTGCTGCCATCGCAGGAATGAGTCTCGTCAGGTCGTCCATGACGCTATTGACGTCGCCACCGATGGTTCCATCGTCCAGATACCAGCAGTTGAGGGAAGACTTCAAACTGCTAGCAATTGGATGCACCGCCAGAGCAAAGACAGCAGGTCCGCACGGGTCGCCCTGCTGTAGACCTGTCGCAGAGACTAGCTCATTTGTGCCAAGGAAAAGTGGTGTCGGCTGGGAGTACGCTTGCCAGAGAAGAGGATAGATAGAGGGAAGGCGCTCTTTGATGACTTTTAAGAAGTGATCCCTGCGCAGTGTGTTAAATGCATTCCGCATGTCAACTTTTACTGACACCTCTCCTTCTGTCATGCTCTCGATGAACATCCGCGAAGCGTGAGAGCCGCCTCACAACCGCCCGCAGTGCCAAATCCTAACTGGATTGGGCGAAGCTTCTGGCCGACCGCAGAACTCAGGGGCTTGAGGGCTACCTTAGCTGCCAGGCGACGAAAGACTGAGCCGACAGCAATCGGCCTGCCACCTCCATCAGTCTTCTTCAGAGCTGTTAGCGACGCGCCGAAGAATGCATCGCGGGCACGTGACGGAATTTCTCCCCTCAGCACGGTGTTGGTGAGCGCAGTCAGCGCGGGCACCAGTCGTGCCCCCGCTTCGCCGGCAGATCGGCTAGTGAGGTCCTTGAGGTGAGCTGGCCGTAGACCATCGAGGCCAGCACTAGAGCCGGTGTTGAAGGACGCGATAGCAGCGGTAACCTCTGCCTCCGTTGCTACGCTGGACTGACTAGAGATGTCATGTGCTTCCGGAAGGCTGATGTCATGAGGAGCGGGTGGATGTTTTCGCGCCAGAGCATCCACAACATCGTCAGAATGCGGAGCAATCTTGTCACTGGATGATAAGATACGGATCGCTCCGCTGACGTCGTGATCTGCTAGTTTGGCGGAAACATTCCGCTTTAGCCGATCAGCATCTGACGGTCTCTTTCGCTCCTGTTGTGTTGCCCGACGAGAGTCTGGTGTCTTTGTCTCAAAGGAAAGTGTGCCGTCTTCGTTTTCCATGAAGGCGGATATCTGGTGTTTGATCTTGGTGGTCAGAGACGCAGGGGCGGATCCAGGATTTTCTAAGGCAGGGGGCTTCAGGCCTGAGGGCGGCATATTTCCTCGGTGACGGGGGCGGCATGGTGCCTTCCGAGGGCGGCATAATGCCTTCCGAGGGCGGCGATGTACCTTCCGAGGGCGGCATAATGCGTTGTGAGGGCGGCAAGATGTCTTCTGAGGGTGCCAGGGTGCCTTCCAAGAGTGCTAGTGCTACGATGCTGTTGGTAGACGCAAGGGCGCCCTGGCGGCCTCCCGAAAACGCTACGGCGCCTTCGGCGCCGGCAAATCCTATACAAAAATGGCGCCGTTTTCTAAGGCAGGGGGTTTCAGCCCCTACGGCCCCCCCTGGATCCACCACTGCAGAGACGTGGTAGCGTCTCCCGTGTCTCGTTTTGGCACTGCGAGACCGATGCGCGGGAAATGTAGCAGCTTTGTCCAGGCATATTTGGAACGGTCATCCGGAGCCCTCTCAATGAGAGAAGTCAGAGCATCTGCAGCTGCTATCCTGTCGGATTTGGGGATTCTGTGGATGATGTGACCCGTAGATTTTAGATTGGCCAGTGATCTCGCCAATGCTGGATCGTTCATGCGATGATCGCTCTGTGCATTTGCTGGCTCTGATGCGTTAATCGTGGTAGATTTGGTGGAGTTTGAGGTGCACGAGGGACACCACCATTTGTTCAAAGCCTCAGCCTGTGCCCGTGTGAGACGAACGCATGTCAGATGCCAGGTTTGATCACAGAGGCTGCATTGGACCCGTCTCTTCCTTGTGTTGGTTGTTGCACACTGGGGGCACTGCGTGCTCTGTTCCTGGCCCGTTTCCAGTTCCATTATCTCGATAGGCGGGCACTGATCTTTAGAATAGTTCATGTTAAGCAAACATACAAATAAGCAAACTTACGGTAGACAAAACGAAAAGGAATGGCAAATTGAACTTTAAATAAGTCCAAAATTGTTGTTGGATTATTAATTACAGTGGCTTTCCTTGCGGCCTATGGCAAACAACAACTTGATCTTGAGACTATCAAACTCAATCATCACACTATCATTCATGCACACACATTACTTCCAAACATTTTTGCCATATTTTGTTTCAATTAACGAACCTCCACGCCACATTCTTCGAATTGGGGGTGGCGTTGGGTACATGCAAGATATTCATTTTTCTCCGAGTGCGTAAGTGACAACGTCACGTTCTTGCAATTTTTCAAATAGAGTTCTCGCAGGCAGTCGTGCTTAGCGCGTCAAATTTGTCACACTCATTTTAAAGTTTCTCCCAGATATTTCCCTTACCTTTCAAGACTCATATCTCTTCAATCCTTATTTACAAAATTCCAAATTCTTCACAGCGGCTTCTTGTCTTCTCAACTATTACATACATCACGGCAAAATACTACTACGAGGTCAAAACCACTTTAAAAGAAATGCCAACTACGGAGCACTCCAAAGAGCGACCGACCAGCTGGCAATCAGCTGGCCACAGCCTGACCAAAGCCCTAAATAGAAAACAGTTCGCCGCCTTCTTATGAGAGTACGACAGTAAACCCTCCCATGAACCATGCACACCTCGCGCCGACGCAGCTGACTGCGCGTTTGCGCGTTTGAAACCCTCCCATGAGCCGTGCGCACCTCGCGCCGACGAAGCTGACGTTAACGTGACGTCACCTCCGGCGGGCGGTGCGAATTCCGTGACATGGTTGTAAACTTGCGACCGGGGTCGACGCGAGCTGGTCCTGGCCGAGGGCTGGCCGGCGCAGCTGCCCACGTTAGTTTATGGTTCACATTCCCGCCGAGGCACCGCCACTGTGTCCAGGGCTGACAGCGGGTCCAGGGCTGAGGAACCGCCACTGTGTTACACCAGACAGCGGGTCCAGGGCTGAGGAACCGCACCAGACAGCGGGCCCAGGGCTGAGGAACCGCACCAGACAGCGGGTCCAGGGCTGAGGAACCGCACCATACAGCGGGTCCAGGGCTGAGGAACCGCACCAGACAGCGGGTCCCAGGGCTGAGGAACCGCACCATACAGCGGGTCCAGGGCTGAGGAACCGCACCAGACAGCGGGCCCAGGGCTGAGGAACCGCACCAGACAGCGGGTCCAGGGCTGAGGAACCGCACCAGACAGCGGGTCCCAGGGCTGAGGAATCGCACCAGACAGCGGGTCCAGGGCTGAGGAACCGCACCATACAGCGGGTCCAGGGCTGAGGAACCGCACCAGACAGCGGGTCCCAGGGCTGAGGAATCGCACCAGACAGCGGGTCCAGGGCTGAGGAACCGCACCAGACAGCGGGCCCAGGACTGAGGAACCGCACCGGACAGCGGGTCCAGGGCTGAGGAACCGCACCATACAGCGGGTCTAGGGCTGAGGAACCGCACCAGACAGCGGGTCCCAGGGCTGAGGAACCGCACCAGACAGCGGGTCCAGGGGTGAAGAACCACACCAGACAGCGGGTTCAGTGCTGAGGAACCGCCACGGTGTCCCACCAGACAGCCCACAAGTCACACGACCTGCTCACTTCACCAGACAAGACATGCAGCTGGAACAAGTGCCGAAATTATAATAATTTATAATCGTTTTAAAATGTGGCGCAGGTGGCTTCCACATTCTTCTTTGATGCATTTAAAGCTGAAAGAAGATGAACTAGGGAACTCGATACGTTTGCCGCGAAACAGACACATTTTTCTGCAGGCGCATGTGTAAATTCGTAAACAATGGACGCAGTTGTTTTCTGCAAGCATAGGTTGTTATTTTCACTGGCGGATCCAGGGGGGGGGGGGGGGGGGGGGCGGCAGGGGAAAAAGCCCCCTATCCCAAGCTCGACAGGGATGGCAATATAAATTAGCCCCCCAAAAGCCACTGAAACTGGCGATGAAAAATGGGTACCTACTACCTGCGAAAAAAATCACTTCTTGCGAAAGAAATGTTGTTTGTTTTGCCTCGTTCGTGTTTCCTCTATTTGGTAACATTTTGGTAGCAGTAGGGATAGGGAAATTGGCGCGTCTGACGCTATTTTGCAGTGATTAACAACCAACGTAAGTTATAATTTGTCCACGCAGCGTCACAGCCTTTGGTCTCCTGCTGCCTGCTCGGTGGCATAGGAGCGCGTGAGTTAATTTCCTTGTATCACTGGCGGATCCAGGGGGTGGGCGGGGGGGGGGCTCGGCAGGGGTAACAGCTCCCCATTCCAAGCTCGACAGGGGCGGCAATATAAATTATCCCCCCAAACAAAACAAAAATCCGCTGAAACTAGCGATGAAAAATGGGTACTGCCTGTGAAAAAAAAACTTCTTGCGAAATAAATAAATATGTTTTGCCTCGTTCGTGTTTCCTCTAATTGGTAGCATTTTGGTAGCAGTAGCCGAAGGTTGGTTGAGCATTGGATAACACTATTCTTTAGAATTGTGTTTCCATTGTGAAAAAACCTGAGCTGTTCGATTGGAGGGGGTCCTAAAGGGGGGGGGGGGGGGGTCCTAAAACGACCCCCCCCCCCTGAGGTTTTCTTGCATTACTTGTTAGGCATGCGGCGCATCTTGCTGAAATTTTCCGTAGCTAGAATAGAACAATTATACGTATGCTGTAAAATTTTCATTGATTTTTTAAAAGAAATTTGGGAAATAATGTTTTTATGACGTCATGTTGGTGGAAAAACAATAAATGTTTGAAAAATCGTAAAGAACAGAGTTTTGAAGCAAATTGCAAAAGAAATTAAGCAAAGATATGAAATGCCATTTTCTTAATGGCAATCTCGGATTTTCGCAATTTTGGGTTTTTGACCCCCAAAATGAACAAAAACTTTAATATTTTTACATTTTTTGAAATTGTAAAAGATGTTAAAAAAACGGAATTCATGTGAGAGAACTGAGTATGGACAATACTCAAACCAAATTTCAAAGAAATATATCTATTTTTGACTGTGTGATGGCTCCCTAAGTGTAAGAAATTCATGACGTCATTTTGTTTAATAACTTCTTTTGCCTTTTTTTTACCAGATACGAATAAATCATTACCTTTTCTGTATTTCTGAGATAAAACTGGTCTAGGAACATGACTTTTTATTTACATTTATTAATTTCTCATTTTGAGGTTTTCTGACAGAGCAAAATCGCTGTTCTGGACGTGGTTGATCGAGGTCATTCACTTGACCTATAAGGTCACTCGTTGACCCGAAACCTAAAAATTGCATACCGTTGGATTCCTAACATGACAGGCAACATGTTGGTTCTTACCGCGTTGATCTATGTTGCTTGGTTTGGAAGTTAACAGGGGGTCTTTTTAGGACCCCCCCCCGTAGGGCGAAGGTGAAAAAAGCTCCCGTAGGGCGAGGGTTAACAAAGGTGGCCGCGGATTGGTAAATCTTGCCCGCCACCCAGGGAAACGGTTTGTTTGCAACGAAACTTTCAGGGTCCCTAGTCGATACCGTCATCTGATCTGATGCCAAGTTTCAAGTCTGTGATAGGGATAGGGAAAGTGGCGCGTCTGACGCTATTTTGGAGTGATTCACAACCAACGTAAGCTATAATTTTACACGCAGCGTCGCAGCCCTTGGTCTGCTGCTGCATGCTGGGTGGCAGAGGAGCGCGTGAGTGAATTTCCTTGCATAGGTACCTATGTTGTGTGGAATACGTCTACTAGTATTAAGTAGGGTAATTAAGTTCAGTTTAACAAAATCGCAATGTTCTTATTTTTGTAGCTGGGGCATTCCACGACAAATGGACAAAAACAAAGTGCAAAAATTACACCCTCATGTCACCGATTTGGACTAAAATTGGTATATAATGTAACCTGGTGCGCTAAAGCGAGCTGTGAAAGTGGTAATGTAATGCAAGCAATGGTTCCGGAGATATTGCCTCGGACATTTTAATAAGATCACGGGGCAGGTCAATTTTTGTGAGGCCATATGGCGGGGAATTTATGAAGCAATATATATTTACTATATGTCATTAGAATGGTAATGTGCTGTTTTAAAACATGGTGATGTTGACTCTATCATTTTCAAAAATTTCCAAATTAAGTAGGTAGGTTTTCGAAATTGTATTACTTTTTTGGATACCTTTTCTCAAACGTGTTTCTAATTTCTCGCTATGCTATTCTTACATGAAAGGACGTGTCAATTAAGTGCACAAATAACATTTAGGGATATTGTAGCGTGCAGTCGGGCTTTGCAACATATAATTTTAAAAAAATCATTAAAAACATCAACATTTTCACTTTCCTTCTTATTTTCCTTCGGACTGATTTTGGGCCGCTGGTCTCGATGGTGGTGGAATTGGGGCTCTACGACTTCATCTGCAACAATTACAGCGTCTTGCAACAATCTGCAACATTTTACAAATTTTGCAAGCAAGCATTTTGCAAATTTTCTTGAACCGGCGAATCGATCTGTGGTATTGGCGATCCGCTATTTCTTGTCGGTTCCGAACTATCTACTTTCTTGGAATCTCGCGAACATTTGTGAATTTCTAACATTGCAATGCGCTTCATCCGACCTCGCACAGACTTAATTTGTGATGAGGCTGGCCAGTCGTTAGTCAACATATAGGTCTCTCGCTGCTCGGATAAAGGTATGGCATGATGGTCTTTGGAGTTCGGTTTGTGGTGGTCATTAGGATAGGGTCTCCCACGATATAGACTACCGGAGTACCTATCGACAGATGATCCGTCACGGGGTCCCTTCCCCACGTCGTCTCCCGCATTCTGCCCAACATCTAAAATTCCCTTTAAATTCTCTCTGATCTTTACATCCCCATAAATATATTTCCTCCCTCATTACCTTTCCAAACTTAACGTTCCTACAAATATAATTCCCTTTCCCTTGTTATATCGGAATATTCCGTCTTACTGCGCCACCTAATCACCTCTCAACCGTTCCCACAGCCTACTAAAATTCCGCGGTCGCACGGCTCAGAGCTACTTGGCTAAGTTGCGGCTGCATTCGCTGCCGACTTATTGCAATCACCGAAGCCAGCGCGATGGACCTGTTCAGTCACGCGGCGGCCTTTGCCCCTCGCCACGTCGCCACTGACCCTAATCCTTCCGCACGTCATGGTGCTTCCGCGACAGCATTCCCCGGTCGCCCGGTACGACCTGGGGAATTCCATGATGGACATAAGACCTACCCATTTTATCCGAGGGTCGGGAAGACAAGTGTGGCATATTGCGGCACAAACAACGTAAGATCTGTCAACCGGCATACCTCGCAAGCCCTCCTCGATGGACTTAACTTTGCTCAGCTCACCCGCCCTCGGCCCTGCCTGTCCCCCTTCATCACCTCCTCTCGACCTGCACCACCGCCAAATGAAACTCCGAGGTCGCGCGGCTCAGAGCTACTTGGCTAAGTTGCGGCTGCATTCGCTGCCGACTTATTGCAATCGCCTGGTCGAGCGCGATGGACTTATTCAGTCGCACGGAGGCAATCATCCCTCACCGCGCCGCCACTGATTCTAACATCTCCGCACGTCGCGATCTCGTTAGAGTTAGCGCCACCCGGTTGGCCGGCACCACCTGGGTTGCTACGCGATGGACATAAAACCTAAAATTTCGTCCGAAAGTCGGGAGAACGAGAGCTGCACGTTGCGATACAAAGCGCCATGGCCTGATCGTTCGGCGTACGTCACGGATTCCCCTCGATGGACATAGATCTCCTCCTCTTGGGCGGCATCCCCTAACCCACTCGTCACCAGATTCCCACATCTCAACCACCGTTCTCCACTCCAGCGGCACAACCCCTCGCCCAAACCACCAAACTCCGGCGGCACCCTCCCACGCCAACGCACCTCAGCGGCACTGCATCGCCCGACTCACCCGCTCGCTAGCCCCAGGCGTCTTACAGCGTCAATATCCAGCTATTAGTTATGACACGATAGCCGCTCCTTTTAGCCAAAACAAACTCCCTCTTTTGTTCTCATTTCCGGGCGCTCGAATCCATACCACCACATACCTCCCTCGTTTGACAACCTATAAGTCCATCAGCGAAAAGATCGTTGTCAACAGAGTACAATCACGCACAGGGGCGCGGCTCATATCTGCCTCATCCCGGCTAGGATGGTTGTTATCCTCAACGTTATCACCTCTCGATCCCTCACAATTCCCTCGTAAGTTCGACGATGACGGGACTGACCTTGGCATCGATAAGCCAGTGCGCACGCGCGTAGATGACTCAACTTCTTACGGCTAGATTTCATGCCTCCTCATTAGGCCTGCTCGAATGCCGATGGACTTTGTCTTGTCTCCGTGCAGGTAAGATATTTTGATATATTCCCCAAGGATTTATCATTCGGAACCGCAATAATTACTCGCTTCATGGGGATCTTCTCCGCCAAATTCCCTAATTCTCTTTAGAAACCTTTCTCACGCACGTAGAAACGATAACTCGCATAGTGGGTTGCTCGGTCTGATGGCGTAATGTAGGGCCGTCAACATCTAGATATCGATTTCTCTCATCGCCACATTTCTCTAGAAGCCTCTCATGCATTTAGTAACGTTAACTCGCATAGTGGTTGCTCGGTCTGGGGACGTCATGTAGTGCTGTCTCCTGGCGTTCAATCACGGCTAGCCAATGTGTGGTCTTGTGCGAGCCGCTAGGTGCGCCGCGATTGGCTGGGTTCACCGATGTCACACTCCAGCAGTGTTTCCCGGAGTATACTTGAACCTGGTAAAGACGGCTCAAGGACGCCATTTTGATATCTGCGTTCCACTGAAGGCATTCCACGCGATTGGATGGTTTGTAAGCCCCGGCCATTATATTCAGACTGAATGAATATGATAGATATTGCAGTCTATCTACTTTTCTAACATTTCCTCACTTGATTGTCTCTTAATCCATTGAGCAGGAATTTTGTAGCCGAGTACTAGGTTCTCTTAGACATTTAGGCAGCGTGCTAAGAATACATGTGTTGCTGGATGTTATCGCTTCTCCTTTGTAATGCTATCATTTAAATGGATGTAGATTAGCATTTCTCCTAATGATTAGACCCTTGGATTAATGGCTGCTGGGTCGTCCCTCCCCGCCGAGTGACGTCATATCGCCCGAACCAACACCCCTGCCTGGGTCGTCCAGCGTGAATAACATGACTGATGGGATGTGGGGCGTAGGTTGGGTCATATAATGGATAATCGGATGTATAGCGGGCGAGAGGAGCGAGCGAGATCCCTTACTTGTCAACATGGAGACTGATCTGATGCGCTGACGGTCGACTCCGAAGCGTTATACCCGAGGCAGAGTGTCGGGCCCGCCCCTCACGGCGCCGCTGGGACGCCACCTCCTGGCGTCTGCTGACGTCACTGCTGGCGTACTCTCCTTTGGCGCAACCCTTCTGGCTCCATGTCTCGGCGCGACTGTCCTCGGCTCTCTCCCGCGAGTGACTCCTCTCTTGTTCCTCTCCTATGCCCGTTATATCTCCTCTTATTTCCGAGGCCGGCCGTGTGACTTCCCGTCCACCTCCCCTTCTTTGACGGTGGGCTTCCGTCTGCTAAATGGTCCCTTCCGGCCTGTTGATCTGACTCTTGTTAGTGTTTCCTATCGTCCCTTCTGGGGCTGGCTAGCGACATCCGACGTTAAACGGCTTCCCCTGTTTCTTGACGGATCAGCTACCTCCGACTCTTGTTAGCGACCCCAGCTGTTGACCGGGTTCACCCTGTGCTGATTAATCCGTCAAATCTGCTTCCTGTGGTGCTTTTGCTGTTCTGGTTAACCGGTTAATCAGCTCTCTCCGGCCTCTCGCTAGTGCGTCCCGGTGTTGTTTCCTGTTCTGGTTAACCCGGGTGCGTGGCTAGGCAGTTATATCCGTTGTTGTTCACACCTAAGCAGCCGGGTGTCTTGAGTTTGCGCAGGGGGCGCGGCGTTACTTCTCGGGTTTACACCTGGCGATTTGGAGTGCTGCTCTCCACCTGTCTGGATGGTGTGAAGACCAAACAGGATGTTACGTCTCGCCTGGTCCCTTCCTGACACGCACCTGCGTCCGGCCAGCCGCTTGGTATCCGCCGGCCATTCCTCCGCCGCCGCCTTAGGCGCGAGTGGCTTCCTGGCCGGCTGTCTCACTGGTAGCTCTATTTGATCCGCTGCCGGCCGGCTACGTCGTAATTGCGAGTCGGCGGATTTCTGGCCAGTGACTTCGGCACGCCCTGCTCTGCTGGTCTCTGTTGGGGGGGGGGGGGGGCATCCGGTCTTCGTACGTGACGGGAGGGTGAATTGTCGGCCGGCTGGGTCAGGTACCGTGGTGCTCGGCGATGAATGCTCTCTTGGTTCTCTGTATACCAGCTGACGTTCCTTTTTCAGCGGCCGGGTCCGCCCTGTGGTGAACTAAATGCTGAAAAAGTCGGCTGTACGGGTATTCAATGTTACCAGCGTTACAATATTTGGCTCCAAATATTAAAATTTTTGTCATTTTAGATGCTATTTTATATACAAAATATGCTATTCACTAATAACTTTTAACTGAATAAAGCTAGAATGGTACGGTAAACGTCATTTTGATGTTCTTATCAAGACGAGTTTAATGCTCTGCAGCATGACCTCTTTCTGACATTTGATGACAGTGACCTTAAATTTCAAAGTTAGTATTTTTTTTGGGTGAAATTGTGAACCTTTTTTGGATACCCAAGCCAAATGTATTTCCTATTTTTGACTGTGTTAATGTTAAGTGTAAAGAAGTGTTGTTCAAACAGAAAAATACAATTGATGGTTATTTGGTTTCAAATATGCTCAATTTGGTCATTTTATATCTTCTTTTTGTGAAAGATGTTATTCCCCAGTAATTTTTGACTGAATAAAGATAAAAAGGTAAAATGGACACCATTTTGCTATTTTCGTCAAGACGGATTGAATGATAAGCAATATGACCTCTTTCTAACATTTGGTGACCTTCACCTAAGGTCAATGTCAAGATACAAGGTTAGGTTTCCAATTGCGTATGTGCGTATATATGTGGCCATGCTATATATTTTAAAACTTGTCTTGTTGCGAGGAATTTGATTGTGCTTCAATAACGCCTGATCGTCAATGTCAACTTTCGAATAAATTTGTATTTGAAAGTCGAATAGTAACTTCATAACTTCCCTCTGGGTGTAAAGAAAGCCAGAAAATGTCTCAGTTTGCTTTATAATCATCAACGATCGCGCAATTATTTTAATGCCAATGAGTCCCTTCAAGACAAGTTCAAAGATATATAACATCACTGTGTACGTCAAATTTAACAAGTTGACCCTGCGCCGTGACCTTGACCTTAGGCCAAGGTCATTAAATGTCAGAAAGAGGTCATGCTGCACAGCATTCAACGCGTCTAGATGATAACAACAAAATGACGTTTACCGTGCCCTGCTAGCTTTATTCAGTCAAAAGGTATTAGCGAATAACTTATTTTTATATAAAGTAGCATGAAGAATGACAAAATTTGAGATATTTGGAGGCAAATATCCATCAATTTTATTTTTGCAATTAATTGACACGTCCTTACACGTAAGAATAGCATAGCGAAACATTTAACCCAAGTCTGTGGGCCTTGGGGCCCGGAAGGCCCCCAGTGGAATTACCCCCCATATTGGGAGGCTGGATCCGCCAGGGGGAACTATCAAAGCGTTCAAAGTTGTAGCATTCAATGCTTGTACCATCCAAAACCGCAGCCAACAACGCTTGCGACATCCAAAATTCGCCCGGGTAGGGGACATCTTCATGAGCCAAACTCGCCGCATCCAAAATGGTACTCGCCGCAACCAAAACCGTAACATACAGCCACATACAAAGCCGTGGCAGTCAAGCTTGCGCCATCCAAAACTGTCTGGCGCGGTCATATTGGAACTACTAGTTGCAGTGAAACCCGCTAGATGGAGGGACTAGCGGGGTGATGACTTAGTCACTCTGGCACGCAAGCCGGCTACAGTGGAATATGTTTATGCGAATGGACATCTGACACCACACTGGGCCCGACGTCGCCTCGCATCGGCCGGCAGCTGTCGGGCGGAGAGGAGGGTGGCTGGTACAGACCGGCGGAATGGGGAGTGTTACATCGAGACCGTGGGAAAGCTAATGGTAAAGCCCAGGCTACACTATCACGCGCGTGTTCTCCGTGTTTGCAGAACTTCCTTGACGTCCGGGATCTGCCGGTCAAGCAAATCACGCAAGGAAAATGGATGAACCACTGCATTTGTTTTAATCGATATACCACTGCATACAATTTGTTCAAACGCTTCTTCATTCATCTTCCGCCACGATACTCAGCACAAATTATTCATGTTTAGGTCTAGTATAGACCTAAACATACGCGAAATCAAGCAAAATGATAAAACCCCTGCAACACGCAATCTCGGAAAACACGACAAGTTCAGAATTTTGAACTTTTCATCGTTCCGTCTGTGACGGGTCTGCGGAATTTCCTTGACGTTTCATCCGGGATCTGCGTGATGTGCCAGTGTAGCTCACCCAATGCCTTTACTATCAGCTGAACTTTCTCTGTCACGCAAATCCCGACAACACGGATAACACGCACGTGATTTTCAGGAAATCACGCATAGTGTAGCCTGGGCTTAAAGCTACGACACTTGTTGCTAATGCCAAGAAAATCGCTCACGAGGATGGGCGTTAGCTGCCACGTTTCGATATGCGATTACCGGCCCATTCCGGTAAACCTCATGGTACTAGCTTATGGTACTACTACTACCACCATAGTCATTGGCGGATCCAGAACGGTGGTTTGGGGGGGGGGGGGGTAAATTCCCCCCAAAATATCACACAACTCTGAAAACTCATCGGATTTTGTTTGCTTATGCATTGATAGCTGATTAAAAAAACTTTCCTTTGCAAAAGTTGCTTAGATTGTCTTCTATGTAAGGAAAGGTGTCAATTTTGTGCCAATTTTGTGCGTACCCAAGGGGGAGGGTAAACAGGGCAATTACCCCCCCCCCCCTGAAGGTCCGTACACGCCCCCCTTTGCCGTATGTGCCCCTTTGGAAAAAGGGTCCGAAGGGGCCCTTCTTCCATTTTTATTTCGAAAAAAATGAATACTTTTTCATTTTTATGAAAAAATGTTGAAAATATGCCCCTCTATAAATAAAGTGGGCCAAATCCGGTGAGTTTTTGTTGTGCGTGGGTACCTTATGGTTTATGCCCCTCATACAAAATTGCCCCCCTTCTGGAGTGAATCCTGGGTACGACACTACCTCCATGAAATTTACATCATAGTTTAAAAATGCCTACTTTTTCACTTTATTGGTGTTACTTACAGGAAGGTGCAAATGAATATGACATGACATTCATTCATTAGTCATGTTACTTGGTTTAATGTTTTGGAGTAATGTCCAACACTAATCCATCCTTTTGTCCAGTTCATCTAAGCTCCAAAATATATGCTGAAAACTGGGACAGTGATTATCTTTAGGGAGATAATCACCTTTTTCCACAAAAATGGAGGTGGCACCTGAAATCGATAGACGAGGCCAAAATATGATGTAACTTCATCACATTTTGCCTATAAACATTCCTACCGAAAGATATTGGCAGTTTCATACCGACAAGCGAGCCACGCTTATATCGGTCGGTACTCAACAAGTACTCGGTAGCGAATTCAGTAAATTAGCCTCCCCACGCATTGTTATTTATCATGAAGGTATGGAATATGTTTCCTGCTTTCTTATCTTTTGCGAATATGTGCAAAACTTTTATGAACAATCAACAATCATTTGAAAAAAGTGCATTGCGATCGGCAGTTTAGGTTGGCCCCGGACTGCATCCTATTTAGCATCGGCGATTTGTTTATAAGTGCCCATTCAACAACGTTGAATATATTGATGCAAAAGTGCCCAGATGTTGCACTTTCCAATAGTGGAGGGAAAATACCGATCATTAATTTCCCCAAACTTCCAACTTTGAATTAGGGAATAATTTTATTTAATTCTTAAATTTAGATCACATCATTTTAATACCATAACGGTAGCGAAATAAATTGATGCTAACAAAATACAAAGGTGTTAGGTGATTATCTCCCTTTAAAGGAAATAGTTCACCTTCGGATTTTTTTTTCAGAACACGATTTTATTATATTTTTGAATACAGTTTCTTTTTTATTTTCAAAAATGGTCCTACATCGCGCCAATTCAGGACAGAAGGTCGTAAATCATTAATGTTATGGTGTGCGTTATTGGTCTGCGCATGCTCCATGGCAGTGCTGGCACTTCCAGACGGTACGGTATATCATATATGCGCCGAATTCCTTCGCCAAAAAGTCAAATATCTTCGGCTGGAGAGTCTTTTTCAGTCAAGGAAACTTGCAGATAGGGGTTTCCCAACATGGGCTACAAAACAGCTATCTCAGTTTAAAACTAATGTTGAAGGTGAACTATTTCCTTTAAGAGCCTCTGTGCGATTTTCAAAAATGGAATCAATTCGGCAAAACTAGCAGTGATAATGTCATATAACAATGCGCATACTTTTATTGAAAAATAGGCGTATTTGACCCGCGTCGGTTTCCGCTACTGTGTGTTTTCTTTCATTTGCAGCATCTCGCAATGATCATGATACTTGTTATCGAAAGCTTTGCGACCTATGTCTTATAATATAAAACATGGTTGAGTTATTATTGTCATTATACACCATCTATCATGAATCAGTTACAATAACTATATATGTATATGTGTGTGCAGCTGGTCGCATAGCCTATAACAGGGGTGGAGCTTCTCCAGAAAAGTGGGGGGCTGAGCTGGGAAAGTCGCTTAAAGTACCTTGGAAATCCACAAAAATACAGATTTGTCCCCGGTATTGACCCACTTCCTCGTTAAGGTTGAGGGTGGGAGGGGGGGGGGGATTGAAGCCACCTCAACTGAATAGGATACTACATCCCTGGCCTATAACTTGGACAGATCTGTTCAAATGTGCATCTCGCCAACAATTATAACCTGTTTAAACTTGCCCCCCCCCCCCCCCCCCCCCCCCCAGTGGCCGTTGTTTGCCTTGACTGGGCGGGGGGTGCCCCCCCTAGTTAACATGTTAGACGAGTCCCTGGTTCTTTTGGTGCCCCATCCATCAAATGCATCGTAAGTCTTCTAGAGAGCGAAGGTGTCGTGACACCAATTGGTTTTCTTGACGAAGCCTACAATCTTCGTGTGGACATATAAATTGATAAACCACATTGGTGCACTTCAACTTGTCTTTACTCGTGTTGAGATTGTTTTTAATTACTAAGTTTCGTGTTTTCTTGTTTGATAGTATTATGGTAAGTTCAAGTTTTTTGGTTTTTGTCTACGCATTTCACCTTCTTTTATATGATACTACGTACGACTCGTTCGTCAACTTTGTACGCTGAACTCATCAAGTTACGGTAATAGAGTAGAACGTAGCTAGTTGTTTGACCCTGCATGACACTGATTGACATACTTCTTTAGCTGCACTTCAATCTCCGTATCTACTGCCTTATTTGAATAGCCGTTGTTCACTAAGACCTCCTTTACTCTACAAAATTCAGAGTGTAAAAGTTAGTATGTAGAGCATATATATTATATTGCAGAGCATATCTATTAGCATATCTAGCATATCTATTATATTGCAGAGCATGTAGAGCATATCTACTATATCAGAGGCGGAACCTTTTGTTTTTCGTTGGGGTTGTAATTGACTCGGCGACCGGGTGGAGGGGGGGGGGGGGGGGGGAGTAAAAGCTAATCCAGAAACAACAAAAAAAATGTGCAAAATTGAGAATAGTTAAACACCATAGAATTAACATAGGTTTGATTATCTCTTTGATTTTCACAAACAGTTTACAGATGACTGAGTGAAACGCAGTGGTGGTGTCAGGGGTCAAACGTAGTTGAGGCAGTCGGGAGGGGGGAGGGGGGGGGGGGGCACTGTTTCGTGATTTTGTTTAGTAGTTTGGTAAATATATGTAGATCACCACGGTTAATACTTCACCGCTACAAACAGCCTGTTTATATGCTGTCATCAGCTTGGAATTGATTTGAAAATAGGCAAGAATTTTCACGCAGAGTGTGCGGTAGTGCGGCACGTACCTAAGGCTTTCGATTTGACTCTTCATTCTGCCGCTTGACAAGAATTGTGCGCCTGCATGTTAACAATAGGACGCGGAGTCTACACATAAAATAATTAGGTATATGCGAAGAACACGCTACACGGCTAAGAAACATGCACTGAAATATAATGTCCTGTTTGTAATATAAGTCTGGACGGCCCGCCGATCTCCTTGCAGCAATATTAATAACTTATAATAGCTTATAAATATTAATAACTTATAATAATAACAGCAATATAAATAACATTAACTTATTACATAAGTTAATGGTATTTACCATTAAAAGGAGATTTAAAAATAGATATTTAACCATTAGAAAAAGATCGCGCATTCAAAATATCCCGAAACATTAATGGCGCCTGTCACAAAGGTCCTTTGCTGCTACCGCGTTGACGGCTGACGCCGCATCGAATTTCTCCCGAACGGAAGCGCCCGTTGAAAACCGCCAAAGATCTGGGCGAAACACGCGTGAGGCAGTTCCTCACAGCCCAAATTTTAACAATGCTAAATTGCAATGGCTAGGCTGATTTGAGCCTATCGATACTAGCAAACATCTGGAAATAACATGAAAATGAGACGCGTTTTAACTGTTTGGAAAATCGTTTTGTCTATAAAATATTTTGTTCCTTATAACCTTACTAAAATTATTGAATATTTAGGGAAAATAAGATTATACTTTATATGTCTGGCTAATTTAGGTAAGGCACTGCCTCATCTTCCTCAATGGAAGAACCGCCACTGGTGAAACGTGAGCTATACATGAACTATCCCAACTATCCAACATCCAATTATCAATCCGTTGCTGATTGGCTACGGAAAGATCGCTGTACATTCTGCCAAGGGCAGATCCAGGATATTGTAGGAGGGGTGGCCGCAGGCCAATTTAGGGGCGCCTTCCAAAAATCCAGGGGCGCCATGATAGCAATGTTCGTTAAGCCGCATCTGGAGCGAACGGGAGACATTAAAACAACCAGCACACATGACATATAGTACGTCTTTTCGCTGTATGTGAATGCCTTAATCCATCGCCGGGCGCCCTGGCGGCGCCCGGCGACGGACAGCCCGTGGGGCGCCCTTCTGGCGGCGGGGGGGACCGCTGCGCACCCCCTGGATCCGCCCTGCATTCTGCACGTACACACCATACAGTAACTGGGTGTCTGGAACAGCAACGAAATGAGAGAAAGAATCGCGCGCACGACAATCTGCAGCTCACTTAGCATCACAGCATCAGCGCCAGCTTCACATGGAGAGTAAATAAACAATCATACAAAATATACATGGCTACATGGCGGTACAGTATTATTTGGATAATATGTTGTATTGTTGGATTTTAAATGCTATTTTATGGCAAACGTGACTAACATTTTAAAGTTTTTACTTTTCAGTGCTCATATTTTTTTTTTTGTTACGAGCGAGCGCTTCGTGCTCGCTCGTCCTTCCGTGGTGTAAGGGAAAAATCTGAATATGAGCGGCCCGGCCCGATCCAGCCCGACCCGACCCGACCCGACTAGACCTGGCCCGTGGCGACGCTTTTGAGAAGCTCATATATCTGCAACCGCACGTCCGATTGACAAGCGATCTTCTTTACTGAGCAGCCCCATCCAACTTACCATCTTTGAGACCAGTGCCGACTCATGTGGGTGACTACCACTGCGCGTGGCACAGCACGCGGCACGTGTGAGGGGTGTTGGAAATTGTTTTCTCGCAAAAACTCCGCAACGGCAGGGCAAATTGTATGCAAATTTGGTTTGTGGTTAGAGGCCACTCAGCCTCCGCCTTCCCACAAGGCAGGGGTGAAGTGCGTCTGCACGTGCGCACGTGCACACCCCTATTCTATATCTCAGGAACGGCTGAGTCGATTGTGTTCAAATTTAGTGTGTGGTTGGGGACCTCTCAGCCGCCGCCTTCCCACAAGTCAGGGGTGGGTGCCCCTGCACGTGCGCACGTGCACACTGCACACCCCTATTATATATCTCAGTAACGCCTGAGCCGATTGTGTTCAAAATTTGGTGTGGTTAGGGACCTCTCAGCCGCCACTTTTCCACAAGTCAGGGGTGGAGTGCCTCTGTACGCGCGCACGTGCGCACTTTTTTGTATCTCACAAACTACTTGCCCGATCGAGTTGAAATTCACCATACATTTCCTTCGCGCTCGCTCGTTCATCGCCAACTACGGCGCCTTACTGGTATGTGAATGGCGTGTGTTCAAATGCAACTTCTATCATCCCTATTGTATCATTAGACTCTCCAACAAATCATTTAAGCCCATTTTGGGGTACATACAATATACTTAATACTTATACATATACCTACACGCAATCACTGCGTTCCATAACAATATCAAGCCAAGGAGCGCATAACAATCCAATTTTAGCATATTTGACCTCATTTTACCTCGGAGATATTAACCTAGGGTCATGGATTTAACAAAGAAAAAGCAGAGTTCCCCACAGAACCTCTCCACCCTACAATTTTGGTTATTGTATTTCTTATCGGGGGTTTTATTTTCCGCCGCCACCCCCCCCCCCCTCCAGTGCGTGTAATTTTCAGAGTCCTTCCATGGCGCGTGTTAATAAAATCCTATACCTCTATACAGTTCTACCTTGCATATCACGTTCCAAAGAACATAGTAATGCACGCTAGTACACGGAATGCCTTCGAAACGAAGCTATGGATCAAATTACTGAGTATCAATCAAACCGGGAATCACCCTCCGGTAAAGCCGGGATAACACCAGGACGTCATATGAGTCATATGAGAGCCATCAATACATCGGTGATTACGTGCGAGCGCCTTCGAGCTCGCTCGTCCTTCCGTGAAGTAGGGGAAAAATCGGAATATGAGTGGCCGGGCCCGGCCCGTGGCGACGCTTTTCAGAAGCTCATATCTCGGTAACCGCACGTCCGATTGACAAGCGGGCTTCTTTGCTGAGCAGCCCCATCTAACCTATCCTGTTTGAGACCAGTGCAGACTCACGTGGGTGACTATCACTGCGCGTGCCGCGTTCCGCGTGTGGGGTGTTGAAAAGTACATGCTCGCAAAAGCTCCACAACTGCTGGGCCGATTGTAATCAAATTTGGTGTGTGGTTTGGGACCCCTCAGCCGCCGCCTTCCCAGAAGTCAGAGGTGGGGTGCCTCTGCACGTGCGCAAGTGCGCACCCCTTTTTGTATCTCGAAACTACTTGCCCGATCGAGTTGAAATTTGGTGTGGTGTCAGGCAACAGTACTAGGAAAGCAGCACCCTTATGCGCGCGCACTGCGCATACCAACCTCACCATACATTTCCTTCGCGCTCGCTCGTTCATCGCCAACTACGGTGCCATACTGGTTATTATTCTTATTGAGAAAAAAAAACCTTTGGTGATTTTGCGTACCGTTCGCAGTATTTATTTACTTATGCATTTACTGGCAATGTTGGGGTTGTAATTTTTAAGGATGCAGTTGTAGCTACAACCCCGCAAGTATATAAAGTTCCACCCATGTACTATATTGCTCTTCTCACAATGGCTCTTATCACGCTCACTTTATATTTTGCAGGGCATTCGTTGTTTGCGTTCATTACGTCCCCTGTGTTTGTGGGCTTACGGAAAACACTAGTGGTGAATTTACCATCTCTACTATCCACTAGGACGTCTAAAAATGACAACGTTTGTCAATGCTCTTTTCAAAAGTGAAACGTAAGACAGAGTTGTTCTCCAGACTAGCTATCAAGCTTTGTAAATGTTCATTGCTCCGCACTTCTACAAAAACAATGTAATCTACATACCTGCAGTAGGTCGAAGGTGCAAGATTTGTATCATTTAAAGGGATTATACGGGTTTCCGTCCTGAAAGTAAATGCACTCTTTTGCAGTTGTATGAGATTTAAATACGTTTAAGACATATAGCAGGGACCTCAATGCTCATTTAGTTCATTATTTCAGCAATTATCAGCGTTAAAACTTGGGCGTTTTTCGAGACTAGTATCAGATAACGAGTACTTGATCGGCACTACTGTCCACCACTTTTATCTTAAGATCAATTTTAGAGTTTTGAATTATCTGAAAGTCCTACACTGGATCACAAAATTATTATGCAATTCAAAACTGACGGGACTTTGTATTACTACGCACGGTTCGTTGAGGTTTTGTGTTTTTGTGGTTTTCTTTTCTCTGGCCTTTAGCGTTGATAATTGGGTGGTGGCGTATTCATTTTTTGGCATGAAAATTCATGAAAAATATAGAATTTCATGGGAAAACTAGGCAACTGCTGCTGTCGTTGGAACAAAACAAGTTTATTTTCTTTCAAATATTGCTTATTTTACCGGAAATATGCCATACGTGAGATGTTTTTATTAGCATAAAAGAGATGACTGGCTCTGCCTCAGCCGGTCCTGCAGAAAATACGCGGTGGCATCACCGCGCACTTTGGAATGTCCTTACGTGCAGAAGAGGTCATTTCCAGAAAAATGTGGCCACCGTGGGACTTTTACCACCTTTATAAGTACGTTTTACTATGTAACTCAATTATTCTGGGAAAAACCCGTATAATCCCTTTAAAGCTTTGTTCTCAACAAAACACATGTAGAAGTTAGCGAAGAGCGGCCCCAGAGGCGAACTTATTGCCACACCTTCTTTTTGCAAGTACAGTTTTCCATCTGGACCGCGAAATAGAGATTCGGTGGTGCAGGCACGTAACAATTTCTCTAAGAGCGCTTTAGATAGCTTTAACGGAGGCAGGTTGTTGCTACGTTTATCGTATACTTCATCAAGAATGATCTTGATGGTATCCGCGATTGGAACGTTAGTGAAAAGGCTTTCCACGTCGATAGACGCTATGTCGCCCTGTGGCCTCTTAGCCCGCAAGATATCTACAAATTCTTCTACTGATTCTATAGAGTGCTGTGCTGGTATGTACGGTTTTATGAGTGTGTTAAGTCGCTTTGCTAAGTTGTAAGTTGGAGTGTGAGTCTGCGATATGATTGGCCTTAACAGTTTGCCCGGCTTCTGTGTTTTTACATTGCCATATGCATAACCAGGAGAATACTCACCAGTTATTTTGACAACATGTACACCGCCATTCACCGCATTATAACTGACAATAACTCGATTCACTTTAGCCATTCACTTTAGCCTTGAGTGCATCAGTAGGGTCTTTTTTGATAGGTTCAAACTTGCTTTCGTCTCCCAGTATGTCCTGCATTTCAGTATGTTAAGTCCAAGGTTTAGGAATTGGTGCTGCGCTTCGGTGAGATGCACAGAAGACATATTGACGTAGCCGTGCAAAGGTCTCCAAGAAACTTTCACGCATATATGGCGGCGATCTCAAACTTCGTGAGAGCAAGCAAGGCTACGTCAATCTGTCTTCTGTGCATCTCACCGAAGCGCAGCATCAATTCATAAACCTTGGACTTAACTGTCATACTCAATCGCCCACCAATTCGACTGAGAAGAAGGCGGAGTTAGAATTTCTCTACCAAGATGTTCTCAGACTTGAAAAAGATAAGAAAGTTGAAGTTAGTCCGAATTTGCGTAATGAGCTCATAGGTGAAGGCGCTAAACTACGGGGAAATTCGTAGAGAGCTAATTAACGAAATAGCTAAGAGAGGCAGCAAAACAGCTCAGAGAAGATGAAAGAATTGTCATCCGGAGGGCCGATAAGTCTTCTGTTTTCGTCATCCTCGATCGCGATGAGTATTTACAGACAATTCAGAACATACTGGGAGACGAAAGCAAGTTTGCACCTATCAAAGAAGACCCTACTAATGCACTCAATGCTAAAGTGAATCGTGCTATTGTCAGTGCTAATGCGGTGAATGGCGGTGTACATTTTGTCAAAATAATGGTGAATACTCTCCTGGTTATGCATATGGCAATGTAAAAACACAAGCCGGGCAAACCGTTAAGGCCAATCATATCGCAGATTCACACTCCAACTTACAACTTAGCAAAGCGACCTAACACGTACGGTGGCGCTCGGCGCGCCTCGGCACCACGGCGAGTTCTCTCACGGTGTAATGTGATACCCGCCCGCCCTGGGTCTGCCGCCCTCACATCATCACCCCATATGTATCCTTTCATTAACACCTAACGGCTACCATAATTCGGCGGGACGGGAGGGCACGGGTTTTGTTAGTCCTCGAGTAACCGATGTCATTTTACAGCTTCAAACCAACCCAAGAGACGTTTTATTAGTGGATCGCCGACTTAAAGGAAATAGTTCACCTTCGGAATTTTTTTCAGAACACGATTTTATTATAATTTTTAATACAGTTTCTTTTTTTTCTGTTTAAAAATGGTCCTACATAGCGCCAATTTAGGACAGAAGGTTGTAAATTATTGATTTTATGGTGTGCGTTATTGGTCTGCGCATGCTCCATGGCAGTGCTGGCACTTTCAGACGGTACGGTACATCATATATGCGCCGTATTCCTTCGCCAAAAAGTCAAATATCTTCGGCTGGAGAGTCTTTTCAGCCAAGAAAAGTTCCAGATAAGGATTTCTCAACACGGGCTACACAACTGCTATTTCAGTTCAAAACCCATGTTGAAGGTGAACTGTTTCCTTTAAACGCGAACATTTTGAGCATTCATGTGACGACGGTGGTCGTTGGAGCCGATTCAGTGGCTGTTAGTTGTATTCTACTGGTCCATATTGCACTGGGCTACAAGTGGAATGATTCAAAACTGTACCAGTCTCTATCGAGCAAGGTGCATTGTGTATTTGAGTATGGGTACGTAAGCCGTTTTTTTCTGGGAAATACGCACAGTCTCATTAAAGAGCGCAAAAACGATTGGTGTGAATGTGACATTGTTAGACTATGTTGATGCATTTCTGTTCAAACAGCTTGCTGATCGGTCATGATAACCTGTTGTCAGATTTTCTGTCTTAGTCTTTGTAACAAATTGTCATGCACCTGTTTGGGCATCAATTAACCACATTTTGCAATGTTTTTTACTTCGGGTCACTTCAGGTCATGTCACCAGGTCGCATTAAGTGACCCCATCTCCCCAAAAAATAACATTCGTGCCCAGGCAACAGTGTTTGTCCCGAGCAGTTTTAAACTCACATAATTGAATTAGGCTTAAGTACCTACAAATCGCATATCTTGGATTTGTTTATATCTGTGACGTAAGGTCAGGTCGGTTCCGTGACCTCCCCATTATATGTCAATATGAAAATATGCAAATCCCTCCCATTCAGAGAATACGCATTACATCAGACCAATTATTTCAGCATCATGTTTGTATAGCTCATTCTTAATGACCCTAGGCAACTGTTGCTCAGTTACCCCTACAAGGTCATCTTAGGTCACTGAGGTCAAAACAAAACAAAGTGCTCTTTCACATTGGAAAATAACGTTGAAGAATCGCCCGCCCGGTTCCCGATCCAATAAGGGCGTTGTACTGGTTTGTAGGTACATACATATACTTACCGTATCTAAGCGAGGTCCAAAATCCCTACTCCAGCTGGCAAAACAGCTAAACACCCTGATAATATATACCATATGCTCCATATGTACCGAAAATCTACTCACTAAAATCGTCATACCCAGATCAATGCAGACCCCGCTAAAACACGAAGGAAATATACGGGCTCCTACGGTTCCCATGGCCCAGCAGAAGCGAACATTTTTCCCGTCAGCAGGCAAGGCTACCGCCAGCGCGCACAGCCCGGCCCTGCCGGGCGAGCGGCTGAGACCCCGCGGGCGGCGGAGCGCCGCCGCGCCCGGCCCGTCAGTGCCGCCGCCGCAGCGGCGCCACTGACACTGTCGGGTTCCACTGTACACCACTCCACAGTGTTCAAGTGCTGTCACTCAACTAGCGTTTCGTCCCACCACCGGCTATGGTGAGACATCTACCGGGCGATATTTGAACCAATAGTTCCCGGAAGGTAGATGTCCTCGGTGTTCTATTTTTGGAGGTCGCAAGCTTTGGCTGCCACTACTTTGTATGTGACTGGATGCCACGATTTTACCTGCTGCTAGCTTGGTTCATGACGATGTTCCCTACCCGGGCGAAATTTGGATGTCGCAAGCGTTGGATGGTGCTGTTTTGTAGGGTACAAGCATTGAATGCTACAACTTTGAACGCTTCCATATACACCCTCCGCCAGTGGTTATTTTCTGCTTACGTATGCAGAAAACAAATGCTGTGTCCTGTGTGGATCCAGCATTAGATATAATTATTTTTCAACATATGCCAGAACATCTGCAGTCTAGATTTATCCCTCGTTCGCAACTTTGCAGTCAAATCAATAATACAATTATATCATATAATGTAATATAATGTTGACTTTAAAGTTATCTCTCTCGGGCGCCGAGTTACGTCGGGCGTCGCGGCGGCAGTCTGATTGATATCGTGTAGGACACATATTTATCGGTGCTCGGGGGCCACTAGATTACGCTCGGGACGTTTAGCCTTCCTGTTACGAGGTCGTACGTCGTGATATATATATATATATATATATATATATATATATATATATATATATATATATATATATATATATATATATATATATATATATATATATATATATATATATATATATATATATATATATATATATATATATATATATATATATATATATATATATATAATATATATATATATATATATATATATATATAATATATATATATATATATATATATATATATATATATATATATATATATATATATATATATATATATATATATATATGTATTATATATATATAATATATATATATATATATATATATATATATATATATATATATATATATATATATATATATATATATATATATATATATATATATATATATATATATATATATATATATATATATATATATATATATCTATATCTATCTATCATCTATCTATCTATCTATCTATCTATCTATCTATCTATCTATCTATCTATCTATCTATCTATCTATCTATCTATTTATCTATCTATCTATCTATCTATCTATCTATCTATCTATCTATCTATCTATCTATCTATCTATCTATCTATCTATCTATCTATCTATCTATCTATCTATCTATCTATCTATCTATCTATCTATCTATCTATCTATCTATCTATCTATCTATCTATCTATCTATCTATCTATCTATCTATCTATCTATCTATATTATATATATATATATATATATATATATATATATATATATATATATATATATATATATATATATAATATATATATCTTCTGCTTCTCTCGTAATTCATAACTACAGGGTGTTTCATACAAATGTATCCACTCATAAATCTCGCAATAACTCCCGTAGTATTGGTCGCAAGACTTCCGACGTACCAGAATTGGAAAGCTGAGGAAATTCTACACTACATATGTGATAATCAATCCCATCGACGTTCCATTCATTTAGCTTCACCGCTGCGAAGAAGACGAAAAAAATGCGACAAAAACAGTTTTATGTCTGCAAAAGACGTGATCTTGTACAGGTCTGAAGTCGCGCTGGAGCAGCAAACAGCAGTTCCTAAGTGGATCAAACACGCTTGAGCAGCAAGCAGTAATAAACATGAAACAACAATGGCATATCTGATAACAACGAAGGTACGACATTCGAGGCACCACTCTGACCAAGCCATCGCGGCGATCTCACATCAGATGCTCGAAGAGTCGGCAGCTCGACTCCACACAAAGCTGCATCCTGCAGCGCATGTTGGCCATGTCATTGCGGCACTTGTCGGCTGTGATGGTGTCCAGAATCTCCCTGATGGTCTCCTTTAGGTCATCCAGAGTGCGTGGTTGGACCTGGTACACTCGTCCCTTGAGGAACCCCCAAATGAAAACAAATCGAGGGGCTCAGGTCGGGTGACCTGGCCAGCCACAGCAATCCCGTCTTCTGCAAGATGAACCTGTCAGCGAACTTGACCTTGAGTGCGTACAGGCTGACATGAGCAGTGTGTGCAGTAGCACCGTCTTGCTGCATGCACATTCCGTTCCGTTCCGGATCTTCGGGGAAGAAGAACTCCCGGAGCATTGCGACGTAGCGCTCGCTATTGACAGTGCACGCTCCACCGTCATCGTCTTCGAAAAAATAGGGTCCGATAACCCCCTTCTCTCCGCTTATCGCCACCCACAGCGTCACATGAGGCGAGTGTAGTGGACGCTCCTGGACCTCAGCGGGCTTCGTTGGGGACCACGTTATGTCGTTCTGTACGTGCAGGTTTCCATCCAGGTAGGCGTGGGCTTCGTCCGTGAACCAAATTTGGTTGTTCCAGACGACGGACCTTCTGAGTGCACGGCGGCACGGCGGCTCGCGCTGCGCATAGTCTGCTTCTCGTAGCTGTTGACACGTCGAGGTCCGGTAGGCGGTCAGGCCGAGATCATCATCTTCATCATCTTCCAAACAGAGGTAACAGAGGTTCAGCTCAGTGCTGATCCGTCTGGCGGATTTTCGGCTCTCCTCTCGAGTGAGAGCGTTCACACGGCCGATGTTGTCTTGGATGCGTGCTGATGCCGGTCGTCCAGAATTACCCATGTTGTTCTGGATAGATGCCGTCCTCTTCCACCTCCTGTACGTCCGCCGAACAGGCAATCGGGTCACGCCTGAAATTCCTCCTGAAATTCCTGACTCTTCGCCTGATATTCCTGAACGGCCTTGGTTACGCTTTTATCGACAGTGAAACATTCCACGATGAAATTCCGGTCCTCCTTCGATAGCTGAGGCATGATTAGCAGTGATTTGTGCGATCGCGATTCATTTGTTTTTTTAACTGTGCGTTTTTTTTATGCACGTGCCTACATTGTGTCATCTTCCAAGGTCTGTATAGATAAGGTTGCGCCATATGACAAAATCACGTGACCAAGCAATCTCACGTGCAACCACTCCGGGAGCTCCTCCGCTTTTTTGGACCTTAGCTTTTTTTTGCACGTGCCGATACTCTCATTGGATTAACATAGGGAGTCGTGGAATCGTAATCTATAATGTAAAACGAAGTATGATGCCAGACCGTTGAGACAAAAGCAATCATAGGGTGATGTGCTCAAAGAATTGGAGCTTTTTATGATATTTTTTAATTTATTTTCACCTTCATACTTTTGCAGTAGCATGGCTCCGGAGCGGACAGGTCCATGCCAATGATAACGGTTTTTGGTGGTTTTGACCCAATTTGGTCCACTTAGAGTGAACCAATCTGTATAAATCGCAAAACGGCACTGTTTTGGACCACGCCGCAATTGAATAGTGAACAAATCATGCAGATCGGTTCCATGGCCTTGGAGCATGGGCTTGCCTGCAACAGTTTTTGGTGGTTTTGGCCCAATTTGGTCCACTTCGAGTGAACCAATCTGTATAAAACGCAAAAGGGCATCGTTTTGTACCACGCCGGATCGAATGCTGAAAAAAATAATGCAGATCGGTTCCATAGCCTCGGAACATGGGCTTGCCTGCAACGGTTTTTGGTGGTTTTGGTCCGATTTGGTCCACTTAAAGTGAACCAATCTGTAAAAAAAAAATCCATACGGCACCGTTTTGCACCATGACGCATCGAATGGTGAAGAAATCACGCAGAACGGTCCCATAGCCTCGGAGCATAGGCTTGCCTGCAAATTTGAACTACAGGTTTTGATCCAATTTGGTCCATTTAGATTAGACTTAAGTGGATAAAACGCAAAACGGCACCCATTCCGACCAGTTCAAATTGATTGGTGAAAATATCACTCAGATCGGTCCAGTAGTTTCGGAGCATGGGCTTGCCTGCTAATCTGGGCAGTTTTTTTAGACCCTCCCTATTTAATACAAACAAAACATGGCTGCATTTATCATGTGACCAAGCTCTCCCTCAGCTAATGCAATACGAAATTGTTAACATTCATATTGACATAAATAAAGTCAACTCATATTAATTTATTACTGACCAATATTGATATATTGGCCAGTAATAAATTAATATGAGTTGACTGTTTAGCAATAATAAATGTATCACGTGATCAAAACAATACCTACACCCCTACACCGGCAAAATAATAATGCGGCAAAACAATAGCCGAAATGCGGCAAAAAAAAATCAACCTTTGGACCTGCCATATATGGTCATGCTCTGCCCCGTTATGGTCACGTGCCATTTGAAGGGGGTTGGTCATCTTCAAGCATGGTTGCATCCATCAGTTTCCGGATAACATCGTGATAAAGTGAGATGTTAATGCAATTGGTTAAGCCTTTTTCGCTGTGGTGAAGCTAAGTGAATATAACGTCGATGGGGTTGATTATCATATATGTGATGTAGAATTTCATCAGCTTTCCAATGCTCGTAAGTTTGAAGACCTGCGACCAAAACTACCCGAGTTATCGCGATATTTCCGAGTGGATACATTTGTATGAAACACCCTGTACCTGCAAAGCTTAAACATGTGATGTGGCAGCGCCGTTTCCCGATTTCCCGTATTCTTTGCGCGACCGCCATTGACCGCGCCGTATTACGCCATTGGAGTGCAAAACTGAGATATGGGAATGAGATATCTACACGTCTGCTGGAATGAGACATAAGAACGACAGTATTTGTGGTGACATCATTTTTACATTCCTGCCTGTCAAAACAGCTTCATTTTGGTCATTCAAGTAAGGCCGGCTATGCGATGAACGTTCAGAGGAAGTTTTGGACGAGTTGTTTCGACAGATAGGTACCCGGCTTAATACATAATTGGGGCTAATGCAGTGCGTTCTTTCCGTGTGCCGTGACTGCAATGGTTGCTAGTTGTAAAGTGGTACCGATGTTCTGTTCGGGACTTCATAGCGCTGTACCCACACTTCCATAGCACTGATATTCTCATTTGTGATGCAGTGATGCAGTGATTCAGTGATGCAGTGATTTGTGATTTGTGATTTGTGATGCAGTGATTTGTGATTTGTGATTTGTGATGCAGTGATGCAGTGATGCAGTGATTTGTGATTTGTGATTTGTGATGCAGTGATTTGTGATTTGTGATGCAGTGATGCAGTGATGCAGTGATTTGTGATGCAGTGATTTGTGATGCAGTGATTTGTGATGCAGTGATTTGTGATGCAGTGATGCAGTGATGCAGTGATGCAGTGATGCAGTGATGCAGTGATTTGTGATTTGTGATGCAGTGATTTGTGATTTGTGATTTGTGATGCAGTGATTTGTGATGCAGTGATGCAGTGATGCAGTGATGCAGTGATTTGTGATTTGTGATGCAGTGATTTGTGATGTAGTGATGCAGTGATGGAGTGATGCAGTGATGCAGTGATGCAGTGATTTGTGATGCAGTGCTAATTGTTGTTGTACCTCGATGTTTGGCTATTCAATGCCCGTTTCAAAATCAAACACTATGACCAAAACTGCAAGACGATTAAAGGACATGTGCATGTAGCTGCTTACTTTAATCAAGCATAATCAATCATCACTTAAAAGTCCAGAGTAATGTCGCGGACCAGAAACGTCCTTTGCCGTTCGGTTCCTCCTGGCCTGTACTCACCTGACACTCTAGTATTGCAGTGGCGCTGGTCCAATGCCTTCGTCGGACAGAGGGATCGCAGTTAGTAATCTTGGATCGCCCTTGCAGTACCGATACGCTGAGTCAGCTGATATCTCCCCCCCCCCCCCCCCAGTGAGGAGATCACGTCGGGCGGCGCAGCGAGGCTGGCGGATGATATAGTGAGATATTTAGCGGTGTTGGGGGGCCGTTAAATAACGCCCGGCACGATGAGCTGCCTCGCTGTTACGAGGTCGTATGTCGTGCCACGCGAGGTCAATATGACAAGCCTCCCCGCCCCACCCCACCCCGTCTGACCATATTTGGGATATGTTTTCGTTGATGCAAGAGGTCACTAGACAACAGACCCATATACATATACATAGACGTATCACGCCATGTATCCGCTAGTTATGTAAATCATCTCTCATGACCCCCTGTTTGAAATGTGAG
>JAXIVJ010011900.1:0-42011 GCA_036785665.1 Chirona hameri | reverse complement strand
GGTTGCACAACTAACTCACTACCCATGTCTCGGTTACACAAATGATATCAGGCTTTTCAAGGGCAACATAACACTCAAACTCATCAAATTTAGACCTAATACTTTGGGCATTCAGCAACACACATGTGATCTTATACTTTGAGCTGGCTCTACTAATTATGAGGGAATTATTATCTACTGTCCTATTCTGACATGAACTTCTACCAATGCTTACTTCCTGATGCCCTAGTACTAGCGTCCCCGGACCCCCCACCCCCCCCCCCCCCCCCCCCCCCCCCCTCCTATCTAGTTTCCCTGAATGACACTTCTGTAGGCATCTCCCAAAGCCCTTGCCCCCTCATCCGATAAGTGAAGCCCATCCTTCATATAGTACCTACGCCACTCATAGAACTGATCCCATAAGTCTACATAACTAAGCCCCATAGCTGAACATAAGTTCTGAACTGAGCTGTTCACAGACAGAGCTCTCGAGTACCACTCCTCACTGGCTCCACAGCGAGGGAGGATGCCAGTCACAATGACTGGTTTCCTGGACTCCTTCAACCTCTGCAGCAGGCTCCGGTACTCCGCTACTATTCTCACACTTATCCCTAATCCTGCCAGTACCAAAGTACCTAGTTAGGGCTGATTGAACAGTGGCTTTGTGCCCACTGCAGTTGGACACACAGCCTCGCTTTCTTCACGCATGGATGAATTACAGGCCACAGCTCAGGACACAGAGCTCATATAATTGGCCATGAAATGCCTGGTTTGTCCACAGGGCACAGATGAATGCTGGGCCGCTGGCATATTTTTTGGACAGTTGATGCTGTTCGACCAAAAAGGAATGATTCCTTGAGCAATGAATGTATTTGTATTTGTATTTGTATTTGACGTTGGACCCCATCCACGCCGAAGCGGGCTATTCCGGGGCCACATAAAAGCATGGACAACACGAATGATACACTCATCCTAATATAAAATGAAGACAGTTTCACTACAGCACATACTCCCATACAGCACATACTTCAATACTCTCACATACACATTACATCACATACACTGCAATGCTCTCACACGCACATTACATTATATACATCAGGCTACTCTGGTTGAGGCATGTTCTGTATCGCTCTTTTGAATGCGGGCATGGCTGAGTGACGTGTCGCTAAAGGCAGCTCATTGCAATTTTGCACAACATGATATAGAAAGCGGCGCTTGCCAGCCTCTGTCCTCACGCGTGGAAGGGCCAGGTCAGAGTTATGTCGCGTAGAGCGGGAGCGGTGATCAGAATTGACATGAAGCTGGGAAGCAAGAGCCTGTGGTTCCCCGGTGTTTCGAATTTTGTGTAGTAGATTTAGGGAGTCCTGTCTGTATAGCTGCTGGGCAGTGGGCCAGCCAAGCTCAGCTCGCACGTCAGAGATGTGATCAAATTTATGTTTGCCAGATATGACTCGAAGGGCAAAATTTAGAATTTTGTCAAGGCGTTGTATGTTCCTCTGCGAGCCATTGCCAAATACTGCTAAACAGTACCGAACGTGTGAAACGACCAAGGCATTTACAAGAAGGGGCAACAGCTCGCGGGGGATGCTGTGCCGCACGTGCGATAGCCCAATGAGGATACCACTACATTTTTTTACCAGGGAAGACACGTGTGAGTCCCATGTGAAGTGCTTATCAAACAGAACGCCTAAATTTTTGACGTATGGGCTCTCTTGTACTATGTCTTCGCGGAACTGAACAGCAACAGGGTGAAGGTCGCGACAATTTTGGCGGGATCCGAACGCTATTAATTCGGTCTTGCTTGTATTTACTTGAAGACCATGAGAGTGAAACCAGGTATCAAGTGCACTCAGGGTGTCCTCCAATTTACTGACCAGATCATTGAGTTGGTGTTTTTTGCCGGATAACAAAATTTGAGTATCATCAGCGTACTGGACCACATGAGCATCCCCCGCGAACAGGCACATATCGTTAGCGAATATTTGGAAAAGTAAAGGCCCAAGAGACGAGCCTTGATTCAATGAACCTATTTTCTCTGTATGAATGATTCACCCAGTGACTCACAACGTGTTGGCGCATGGGGTGAATCGATGCATGAGTGATTCATTTGAAATACAAATTATTAAATCAAAAGTAGTTGATTCACATTGAATCGTTGACAAGTCTGGTTGGAGCCACATTGCACTTCTCACTTTGCGCCCCAATTTCCCACAGCGAAGTTTCTAAACTCATGTCTGTTCAATGTAATGATTTGTATCCAGCAGCGGACTTCCGGATTACATTCCGGGCTGGAGGTTGGTGTGGACGTCAGTTGGAGTGGAGCATTTCTCCGACAGGGACGGAGCTCGCCGCTTTGTTCAGCGTATCACACTCTCCTCCAGGGACGTGGGAACCGTGGGGAAATGCCGTCCCCTCCCCCCCCCCCCCCAACCTATTACACGATCACTCGACTATGTATAAGAACAAAGGCATTGTCACCAGAGCTTCAACGGCGGCGCACAGCGCCGCGAAATTTGGCACCACTGTTTCAACATCAATTACCCACATGGTGGAAGTTTTTTGACCTTGGATCATCTCAGGTCAGGTCACCAGGTCCAGTCAAGTGACCCCAACTCCAAAAAGTTTGCGGTCGTGCCACAGCCAAGTGATTGACCAAACGGTTTGAAACTCACAAGTGATATGTCATCAAGTGATAAGTACATACAATTCATTTATCTCTAATTTTTGTTATATCGATGGCCTAAGGTCAGGTCGATTTCGTGACCTCCCCATTATAAGTCAATGGGGGAAAATGAAAACACGTATAACTCCATAGGAAATGGCTAAATTTGACCAATTTTCACCAGATTTACTCTTGTGCCAAATGCAAAGCCCTATGTCACATTTCTGTTCTTGACCTCTGTCCTCTACGAGGTCAGCTCGTGACCCCCAGTATGTTTTTGTTATTCAATAACTCGTAACCAAATCAAGGTAGTGTAATAGGGTTTTCACAATTGTATTCGGCTTGTCGAGACGAATTAATTGATGTAAGGTTTGACCTTGACCTGACCTTGACCTGACCTCAGGGCAGGCCAATTTGTGGATATGACCTAGCTAGGTCACCCAATATATAATTCGTCAATGCATCTCGACGAGACAAACACAATGTTGAAATATGTTTTACTCTTATCATGCTTCTGTCAAAACTTGGCAATTTTTAGAATGATTAAAATTCAATGGCTTCTGCTGACCTAACCATTGACCTTAAGTTAATTATAATGGAACCTTAGCGACAGCAAATTAAATGCTCTTTCGAACGCTATTTCTGTGCGTCGTTAGCTTTTTTAGTTATCAAGATATAGACGGTTTTATCAAGGTCACTCATTTAGCGGAAATTTGACCTTTGGTGACCTCTGGTGACCTCAATATTGACCTGACCTAAAAATGATCTAAGTACTTTCGATAGAGTTTGTTTCGAGCTATCTAACAACAATTTATGTTTGTCGCTACGTTGCGTTTTTTATCTTAGTGGGCGGAAATCACCCCCCCCCCTTTTGGCAGTTCGTGGTTGGCGCGAACCACGGGCAGTGCGCGTGTTAATGGACCTTAATTCGGCAACAGTTAACTAACAAACAAAATAATTAACTAACTTATATTTAAGTAGATAAGCCTTTTTTCTGAAAAATGCGTGTGTTCTAAATGCATTTGTTTGCCAGCATTTGCTTGAGTACGACCGTATAACGATACATTCATAAAAATGTACCCGAAACATTGACCATAACACCGTAAAACACGGCATAGCATAACTGGGTTGAAGCCAAGTATGGTACCTACTCGTACCACATGTATGATAAATGTATGATTTTGCCATGGTCATCTTGGTCATTGGTGCGAGACCGGCATTTCCAGCTACCTCAGGTTCGGGAGTCAGTCAAGCCCGCCGTTTCTGGATTCAGGCACGGTGAAAGCTCCAGTTCCGCTTCTCCGACTTTGTGTGACCTTAGTAGGTAGGTACCAGTGTCGCTCCTTCTTCATGTTTACCATCTATCTCTAGTTTTTTTTCTTGTTAGGCAACCCATTTCTTTATGACATTGATACCCATTTCCTTATCCCTCGCCCTACGGGAGCTTTTCTCACCTTCGCCCTACGGGGGGGGGGGGGGGGTCCTAAAACGACCCAGTTAACTTTCAAACCAAGCTACATAGAGCAACACGCTCAGAACCAACATGTTGTCTGTCATGTTTGGAATCTAACGGTATGCACTTTTTAGGTTTCGAGTCAACGAATGACCTTCCAGGTCAAGTGAATGACCTCGATCGACCACGTCCAGAACAGCGATTTTGCTCTGTCAGAAAACCTCAAAATGAGAAATTGAGAAATTTAAATAAAAAGACATGTTCCCGTACCAGTTTTGTCTCAGAAATACAGAAAAGGTAATTATTTATTCGTATCTGGTCAAAAAAAGTCCAAAAAAGTTATTAAAAATGACGTCATTAATTTATTACACTTAGGGAGCCATCACTCAGTCAAAAATAGAGATATTTCTTTGAAATTTGGCTTAAGTATTGTCCATACTCAGTTATTTTACATATATTCCGGTTTTCTAACATATTTGAAAATGTTGATTTTGTGGTGATTTTAAAAAAAAAGAGTTTGTGTTCATTTTGGGGGTCAAAAACCCAAAATTTCGAAAGTCCGAGATTTAAATTTGAAAGAAAATGACATTTGATATCTTTGGCTTAATTGTGTTCGCAATTTACTTCAAAACTCTGTTTTCTACGATTTTTCAAACATTTATCGTTTTTCCACCAACATGACATCATCAAAACAGCATTATTTCCCAAATTTCTCAAATAATTTCAATGAAATTTTTACAGCATACATATTATTGTTGTATACTTAGCTACTGAACATTTGAGCAAGATGCGTCGATGTCAACAAAGTTATGCAAGAAAAACCTCAGGTGGTCGTTTTAGGACCCCCCCCCCCCCGTAGGGCGAGGGTTAAATATATGACATACTATTGGCAATAAGCAGCATTGGGTATGGAAAAGAGCGACATACGTTGCTTCTCTTCATTCTTAATTTTTGCCGTAGTATTGCAAAAAAATGTCGGCCCCCAACTTAAAAGTTGTTCCCACGTCCCTGCTCTGCTGTCACCCCGCAGCTGTCCGTGATATATGGCCCGGCTAAGATAACACCCGGCCCACCTGCAACGGCGCACACAAATGCGGGATTCATCCTCCAAGCCCACTCCTCTTCTGGCGCGGCGGCTGGCGCTCCTGAGCCCCTGGAGACTGGGAACAGCTCTGACGACATTCACGCTCCACAGTCGCCTCCTTCCACCGTCACCACCCTTCACCATCGCACAGTCCACATCAAACACCGACAGGACACTTCAATGGCATCGGGATCCACAGTCAACATCAAACACCGACAGGACACTTCAATGGCATCGGGATCCACAGTCAACATCTCACCCGACACGGCCTTCAAACAACTTCCGTCGTAGAGTTGCGACATTCGACAGCCTGAATAATGTAGAAGTTTAAGAGTTCAGACAACCACAGACAACATAGACCACATTTTCAGTTTGCAATGATTTTCCTCTGGGGTGCTGAAGGAATCAAGAAAGACGAACCGTTTATAAAATGTTTACCGTTGTCTGAGGTCTCAAAGCACTTTTCATAAGCACCTATTTGTCAAAAATACCTAATATTCAACAGCTTCTTTTGAGCTTGCACGTCAGTGATTACTTAAGCTTTAAATAAATATTAAATTATCACCTGTGCTGTCAGCCTAACTAATTTGAACTGTTTGTAAGCCAAGTAAACACGTTGACAGGCCTTTAGTTTATGTCAGGTAAAATATTTGTCGGGCTCAAAAGCAAAGCTAGCATAGTTTCTCTTGCAGGGTTGGTCGGGCGCCTGAATCAGAATGGAACTCAATATTGACGCTGAAAGCCGAGAGGGATTGTTTCCCATTTCTCGGGAAGCGGAGTCCGAAAAATGTTCTCACAGTGAAAGTACAGTTTACAGTACTGTGCGAAATTGAGACAAACACGACAAAAGAATACAAAATAGTCCTGTCGAAGAACCAGGAAACTGCTCCGGCAGAGCGGGCGCAGCGTCGCCTTCGAGGTCGGATATTTATCGAGGCGCTACGTTAGCAGCGGCGAGTCGGTGAGCAGCTGGCGGTTTTGGCTCCGCGCCAGCAGCCGCTCGTAAAGAAGCCGGCAGTCGGTGTGGCCTGGCGGGCGACACTGTAAAGTCAGCGAGGCCCTGTGGCCTGCGTATGTCCGCCCCCGCCGCCCGCGAACCACAGTGGCAATTCACCAGAGACGCCCAATGAGGATGTCAGGCGCGCACTGAGTACCGAATTTAGCTGACAAGACGAGCGTGTTGTCTTTCCCTAGCCTCGCCGCTGCGGATCCGTAAAACCACACAACAGCAGTCTTCAACTGACGCTGCTTCTCATTGCTCAGCCTTAGTAGTTTGGAATAGCATGTTTCACGCATATATCTTTCACGCGTTACTTTCAAAACATGAAATAGACTATTTGATCACTTCGAGTTCTGTTTCCTTTGTATCAGAATAAATCAGCTTGACTCATTTCATGAATGGTTTTGCCATTTTAGAAGGAACAATTACCAGGTTCATATCGATGTCAGCGTTGTTTGCAAATAGATAAGTGCGTGTTTTGCGCATATGGGGTTCATGTTCGCACAAGGTAAAGCAATGTACTTGGCACCTGTTCTGAATCCTAGATATTCCTACTGAAACTCGTGCTACGGGCTGCAGGTGTCCTAGGTCCACCATTTAACCCTGTGTCCTGTCTCCTCCATTTGACCATGTGTCCTGTCTCCACCATTTGACCCTGTGTCCTGTATCTTGATCCTGTGTCCTGTCTCCACCATTTGACCCTGTGTCCTGTATCTTGATCCTGTGTCCTGTCTCCACCATTTGACCCTGTGCCCTGTCTCCACCATTTGACCCTGTGTCCTGTATCTTGACCCTGTGTCCTGTCTCCTCCATTTGACCCTGTGTCCTGTCTCCTCCATTTGACCCTGTGTCCTGTCTCCACCATTTGACACTGTGTCCTGTCTCCACCATTTGACCCTGTGTCCTGTATCTTGACCCTGTGTCCTGTCTCCTCCATTTGACCCTGTGTCCTGTCTCCACCATCTGACCCTGTGTCCTGTCTCCACCATCTGACCCTGTGTCATGTCTCCACCATTTGACCCTGTGTCCTGTCTCCACCATTTGACCCTGTGTCCTGTCTCCACCATTTGACCCTGTGTCATGTCTCCACCATTTGACCCTGTGTCCTGTCTCCACCATTTGACCCTGTGTCCTGTCTCCACCATTTGACCCTGTGTCCTGTCTCCACCATCTGACCCTGTGTCATGTATCCACCATTTGACCCTGTGTCCTGTCTCCACCATTTGACCCTGTGTCCTGTCTCCATCATTTGACCCTGTGTCATGTCTCCACCATTTGACCCTGTGTCCTGTCTCCACCATTTGACCCTGTGTCCTGTATCTTGACCCTGTGTCCTGTCTCCACCATTTGACCCTGTGTCCTGTCTCCACCATCTGACCCTGTGTCATGTCTCCACCATCTGACCCTGTGTCATGTCTCCACCATCTGACCCTGTGTCCTGTCTCCACCATATGACCCTGTATCCTGTCTCCTCCATTTGACCCTGTATCCTGTCTCCTCCATTTGACCCTGTGTCCTGTCTCCACCATCTGACCCTGTGTCCTGTCTCCACCATTTGACCCTGTTTCCTGTCTCCACCATCTGACCCTGTGTCCTGTCTCCACCATTTGGCCCTGTGTCCTGTCTCCACCATATGACCCTGTATCCTGTCTCCTCCATTTGACCCTGTATCCTGTCTCCTCCATTTGACCCTGTGCCCTGTCTCCTCCATTTGACCCTGTATCCTGTCTCCTCCATTTGATCCTGTGCCCTGTCTCCTCCATTTGACCCTGTGTCCTGTCTCCACCATTTGACCCTGTGTCCTGTCTCCTCCATTTGACCCTGTATCCTGTCTCCTCCATTTGATCCTGTGCCCTGTCTCCTCCATTTGACCCTGTGTCCTGTCTCCACCATTTGACCTTGTGTCCTGTCTCCACCATTTGACCCTGTGTCCTGTCTCCTCCATTTGACCCTGTGTCCTGTCTCCACCATTTGACCCTGTGTCCTGTCTCTACCATTTGACCCTGTGTCCTGTCTCCACCATTTGACCCTGTGTCCTGTCTCCACCATTTGACCCTGTGTCCTGTATCTTGACCCTGTGTCCTGTCTCCTCCATTTGACCCTGTGTCCTGTCTCTTCCATTTGACCCTGTGTCCTGTCTCCACCATTTGACCCTGTGTCCTGTATCCTCCATTTGACCCTGTGTCCTGTCTCCACCATTTGACCCTGTGTCCTGTCTCCACCATTTGACCCTGTGTCCTGTCTCCACCATTTGACCCTGTGTCCTGTATCTTGACCCTGTGTCCTGTCTCCACCATTTGACCCTGTGTCCTGTATCTTGATCCTGTGTCCTGTCTCCACCATTTGACCCTGTGTCCTGTCTCCACCATTTGACCCTGTGTCCTGTATCTTGACCCTGTGTCCTGTCTTCTCCATTTGACCCTGTGTCATGTCTCCACCATTTGACCCTGTGTCCTGTCTCCACCATTTGACCCTGTGTCCTGTCTCCACCATTTGACCCTGTGTCCTGTATCTTGACCCTGTGTCCTGTATCTTGACCCTGTGTCCTGTATCTTGACCCTGTGTCCTGTCTCCACCATTTGGCCCTGTGTCCTGTCTCCACCATTTGACCCTGTGTCCTGTCTCCACCATTTGACCCTGTGCCCTGTATCTTGACCCTGTGTCCTGTCTCCACCATTTGACCCTGTGCCCTGTCTCCACCATTTGACCCTGTGTCCTGTATCTTGACCCTGTGTCCTGTCTCCTCCATTTGACCCTGTATCATGTCTCCACCATTTGACCCTGTGTCCTGTCTCCACCATTTGACCCTGTGTCCTGTCTCCACCATTTGACCCTGTGTCCTGTCTCCACCATTTGAACCTGTGTCCTGTCTCCACCATTTGACCCTGTGTCCTGTCTCCACCATTTGAACCTGTGTCCTGTCTCCACCATTTGACCCTGTGTCCTGTATCTTGACCCTGTGTCCTGACTCCTCCATTTGACCCTGTGTCCTGTCTCTTCCATTTGACCCTGTGTCCTGTCTCCACCATTTGACCCTGTGTCCTGTATCTTGACCCTGTGTACTGTCTCCACCATCTGACCCTGTGTCCTGTCCCCACCATCTGACCCTGTATCCTGTCTCCTCCATTTTACCCTGTGCCCTGTCTCCACCATTTGACCCTGTGTCCTGTCTCCTCCATTTGACCCTTTGTCCTGTCTCCTCCATTTGACCCTGTGTCCTGTCTCCACCATTTGACCCTGTATCCTGTCTCCACCATTTGACCCTGTGTCCTGTCTCCTCCATTTGACCCTGTGTCCTGTCTCCTCCATTTGACCCTTTGTCCTGTCTCCTCCATTTGACCCTGTGTCCTGTCTCCACCATTTGACCCTGTGTCCTGTATCTTGACCCTGTGTCCTGTCTCCTCCATTTGACCCTGTGTCCTGTCTCCACCATCTGACCCTGTGTCCGGTCTCCACCATTTGACCCTGTGTCCTGTCTCCACCATCTGAGCCTGTGTCATGTCTCCTCCATTTTACCCTGTGTCCTGTCTCCACCATTTGACCCTGTGTCATGTCTCCACCATTTGACCCTGTGTCCTGTATCTTGACCCTGTGTCCTGTCTCCACCATTTGACCCTGTGTCCTGTATCTTGACCCTTTGTCCTGTCTCCTCCATTTGACCCTGTGTCCTGTCTCCACCATCTGACCCTGTGTCCTGTCTCCACCATCTGACCCTGTGTCCTGTCTCCACCATTTGACCCTGTGTCCTGTCTCCACCATCTGACCCTGTGTCCTGTCTCCACCATTTGACCCTGTGTCCTGTCTCCACCATTTGACCCTGTGTCCTGTCTCCACCATTTGACCCTGTGTCCTGTCTCCTCCATCTGACCCTGTGTCCTGTCTCCACCATCTGACCCTGTGTCCTGTCTCCTCCATTTGACCCTGTGTCCTGTCCCCACAATTTGACCCTGTGTCCTGTCTCCTCCATTGACCCTGTGTCCTGTCTCCACCATTTGGCCCTGTGTCCTGTCTCCTCCATTTGACCATGTGTCCTGTATCCTCCATCTGACCCTGTTTGACCCTGCGTCCTGTCTCCACCATTTGACCCTGTGTCCTGTCTCCACCATTTGACCCTGTGTCCTGTCTCCACCATTTGACCCTGTGTCCTGTCTCCACCATTTGACCCTGTGCCCTGTCTCCTCCATTTGACTCTGTGTCCTGTATCCTCCATTTGACCCTGTGTCCTGTATCCTCCATCTGACCCTGTGTCCTGTCTCCACCATTTGACCCTGTGTCCTGTATCCTCCATTTGACCCTGTGTCCTGTCTTCACCATTTGACCCTGTGTCCTGTCTCCTCCATTTGACCCTGTGTCCTGTCTCCTCCATCTGACCTTCTGTCACCGTTCTGCAGGTATCCTGGATCCGGCGGAGGGACTTCCACGTGCTGACGTCACGCTCCACGGTGTTCACCGCTGACACTCGCTTCAGAGTGCAGCACCGCTCCGGTCCGGTGGAGGACTGGGCGCTGTCTGTGAGGTCCGTCACCGCAGCCGACAGCGGCGTCTACGAGTGTCAGGTCAGTCGGGGTCAGGACTCAGGTCAGTCAGGGTCAGGACTCAGGTCAGTCGGGGTCAGGACTCAGGTCAGTTGGGGTCAGGACTCAGGTCAGTCGGGGTCAGGACTCAGGTCAGTCGGGGTCAGGACTCAGGTCAGTTTGGGTCAGGACTCAGGTCAGTCGGGGTCAGGACTCAGGTCAGTCAGGGTCAGGACTCAGGTCAGTCGGGGTCAGGACTCAGGTCAGTCGGGGTCAGGACTCAGGTCAGTCGGGGTCAGGACTCAGGTCAGTTGGGGTCAGGACTCAGGTCAGTCGGGGTCAGGAGTCAGGTCAGTCGGGGTCAGGAATCAGGTCAGTCGGGGTCAGGACTCAGGTCAGTCGAGGTCAGGACTCAGGTCAGTCGGGGTCAGCACTCAGGTCAGTTTGGGTCAGGACTCAGGTCAGTCGGGGTCAGGACTCAGGTCAGTCGGGGTCAGGACTCAAGTCAGTTGGGGTCAGGACTCAGGTCAGTCGGAGTCAGGACTCAGGTCAGTCGGGGTCAGGACTCAGGTCAGTCGGGGTCAGGACTCAGGTCAGTCGGGGTCAGGACTCAGGTCAGTCGGGGTCAGGCAATAAAGAGGCATTCATGTCTTTTCCATTCATGAATAGGATAGAGCAAAACTGAGGAATGCTCGCGATAAAGCACAACACCTCAGTTAAGGAAGTGGATGGCAAACAAACAATTTTGCATTCGGGCCAGCCGAAATCCACCCACCCCGTTCTCCGGCTTCACAAAATAAACCCTGCCCCCAGTCTGCCGAAGTCCCAGGCATGCGGAACTCCGCCCTGCATTGCACGCAGGCTTGTCCAAATCAGCCCTGTCACCACTCATGAGGTCTGCCGAAATTCACCTTGCTCCTGTTCTCTCTAGCCTCCAAAAATTAACCCAGAGGCACCTGACCTGAGGGTGGCACCTTGTCTGAGGGCGGCACCTGGCCAGAGGGCAGCATCTGGTCTAAGGGCGGCACCTCGTCTGAGGGCTGCACCTGGTCTGAGGACGTCGCCTGGTATGGTCTAAGGGCGGCCGGCGGCACCTAACCTGCGGGTGGCACCTCAATTGAGGACGGCACCTAGGCCATTCCAGGCCGCTCTCTTTAGCCACCCCTGTAAAGGGAAGGGCGCCTGCCGGTATTCCAGGCGCCCTACTACGCGGGCCAGAGGCGCACTTTTGGGCATGAGGGCAGTACCTGCAGGCTGAGGGCGGCACCTGACCTTACCCCTGATTACGCCCCTGGGGCTGGCCCCCGAACCCCTGGCTGTTCCCCCAAACCCCTCCCCCCCCCCCCCCCCCCCCCCCACTCAAAGTTTTGTGGCGACGCCACTGCCTCCAAAGGCACCCTCCGATACACTTCCGAAGGCACCCTCCCACATACCCCCGAAGGTACCCTCCGATACATTTCCGAGGGCGCCCTTCCACATACCTCCAAAGGCTCCCTCCGATGCACCTCTGAAGGCGTCCTCCAACATACCTTCAAAGGCGACCCCCAATACACCTCTGAAGACGCCATCCCACATAGCTCCAAAGGCGACCCCCGATACACCTTTGAAAGCACCCTCCCACATGCCTCCAAGGGCGCCCTCCGATACACATCTGAATGAGCCCTCCCAGATGCCTCCAAAGGCGCCCTCCGATACACCTCTGAAGGAACCCTCCCAAATAGCTCCAGAGGCGCCCTATGTGAGACCAGAGGCGTCCCGGCCTCACATTCAGCGAAGGACGCCTTTGGATGTATGCAGGGAGGGCGCCCTCGGGCCTCGGATAGATGTATCTGAGGGTGTTCTTTGGAATAGGTGGGAGGGCACCTGCAGAGGTGTATCTGTGGGCGCCTTTGGAGGTATGTGGGAGGGCGTCTTCAGAGGTTATCGGAGGGCGCCTTCGGAAATGTATTGGAGGGCGCCTCCGAAAGTGTAGTCAAGGGCGCCTTTGGAGCATGTAGGTATGTGTGAGGGCGCCTTCAGAGGTGTATCGGAGGGCGCCTTCGGAAATGTATTGAAGCCTGAAGGACGCCTCCGAAAGTGTATTCGAGAGCGCCTTTGGAGTCTGTAGGTATGTGTGAGGACGCCTTCAAAGTTCAAAGGTGCATCGGTGGGCGCCTTTGGTGGTATGTAGGAGGGCGCCTTCAGATATGTATCGGATGGCACCTTTGGATGTATATGGAAGAGCGCCTTAGGAGGTATGTTTGAGGGCGCCTTCAGAGGTGCATGCGTATCAAAGGGAGCCTTTAAAGGTATGTAGGAAAGCGTTTTCAGAGGTGTATTGGAGGTCACCTTTGGAGATATGCGGGAGGGCGCCTTCAGATGTGTATCGGAGGGCGTCTCTGGAAGTATTTAGAAGGGCGCTTTGAAGGTATGTGGGAGGGCGCCTTTAGAGATGTGTGGGAGGGCGCCTTTAGAGGTGTATCGGATGGCGCCTTTAGAGGTATGTGGGAGGGCACCTTCAGAGGTGTATCGGAGCGCGCTTTAGATTCAGTGGAACGCGCCTCATATTCAGCCGGAGCGCGCCGAGAAGGCGGCTTCGGCGCCCAAGGAGGGACCATGATGTGCAGTGACCTCCCCCCCCCCCCCCCCCCCCAAATACGCCCCTGTACAAAGCCGCATTGATATAATGGATACAAGTGTAGCTGATGATTCTAAACGCGTCAATAAATCAACATAAATTCATCTATCACATGATCAACCAATATAGCGACGACTATTTCGACGGCAGCTTTCGGCGGGGACGGCCTTGGGAAGCAAGGAGGGGGCAAGTCCAGTGAACCTTTCATGTACACCTGGCAACACTTCTGGGAGGATAACAAGTTATCCAGTTGGGAATATGTGAAATGAAGTGTTAAGTGATATGCGATGTCAAATAAGTGAGCCTAAGGAATATACCTAGGAATTAATATTTTCCTTAAGAGGTTAGGTTTCGTTCATTGTGGCGAAACATTTGCATCTTTCAGAGCCACTCATTGGATAGTTGAGCTGTATACATGTGACATTCCTGTAACTGGTTCACGATTACCATTTACGGCTTTCCTTCTGTCACAAACTGGCTGTCATGCCTCGAGGAACTGGCGGATCCAGCCCTCCCAATATGGCGGGTCGGGTCGAGGCACTGGCGCATCCAGCCCTCCCAATATGGCGGGTCGGGTCAAGGCACTGGCGGATCCAGCCCTCCCAATATGGCGGGTCGGGTCGAGGCACTGGCACATCCAGCCCTCCCAATATGGCGGGTCGGGTCGAGGCACTGGCGGATCCAGCCCTCCCAATATGGCGGGTCGGGTCGAGGCACTGGCGGATCCAGCCCTCCCAATATGGCGCGTGTGGCTAATTTAACGGGGTGCCTTCCGGTTCCTGAGCCCCAGGGGCCTCCATATGACCTAAAAGGTACTCCCATTTTTCTCCCTTTGGCGGAATGGGTTCAGGGTTGATCACATTGTTTTGGTATTCGAATCCACAGACCACAATAAACCTTTTCAAATAAAAATAGTATTTTTCTTCTTCTATCCTATGAACACAAAGTGACTTCTCCTGGCCATGCTAACTGCTAAGTAACGCTCACTACAACACCCTTCCCGCCTTGTGATGCGGAATACGAGCACGCAGCAAAGCTCGATTATTTGTACTATCGTAATATGAAACGTGTTTCTAAATTTGCCCTATGCTATTCCTACGTGTAAGGACGTGTCAATTAAGTGCAAAAATAAAATTGATGGATATTTGCCTCCAAATATCTCAATTTTTGCCATTTTACATGCTATTTTACATAACAATATTTATTCGCTAATAACTGTTGACTACATAAAGCTAGAAGGGCACGGTAAACGTCATGTTGTTGTTATCATCAAGACGCGTCGAATGCTGTGCAGCATGACATCTTTCTGACATTTGATGACCTTGACCTAAAGTCAAGGTCACGGCGCAAGGTCACGTTTCCAAATTTGACCTACACGGCGATGTTATATATCTTTGAACTTGTCTTGAAGATAGGAACTCGTTGGTATTAAAATCATTGCGCGATCGTTGATGATTATAAAGCAAACTGAGATATTTTCGGGCTTCCTTTACACCGAGAAGGAAGTTATGAAGTTGTTATTCGACATTCAAATTAAAATGAATTAAAAAGTTGCCATTGACGATCAGGCGTTATTTAAGCACAATCGAATTCCTCGCAACAAGACAAGTTTTAAGATATATAACATTGCCACATAGGCCACAACTGGAAACCTAACATTGAACCTTATCATTGACCTTAGGTGAAGGTCACCAAATGTTAGAAAGAGGTCATACTGCATATCATTAAACGCGTCTTGACGAAAATAGCAAAATGGTGTCCATTCTACCTTAATATATATATTATATTATATTAAAATGGTGTCCATTCTACCTTAATATATAATATTCAGTCAAAAGTTATTGGGGAATAACATCTTTCACAAAAATAACATAAAATGGAAAAATTTAGCATATTTGAAGACAAATAACCATAAATTTAATTTTTATGTTTCAATGACACTTCTTTACACTTAACCCGGCATTGACTGGGGTCTCAGCAGAACGCCATTGACTGGGAGGGGGGCGTTAAACGCCACCCCCCCCCCCCCCCCCCCCCCTGGTTATCTTCCGAACCAATAATCGCAACGAAACGCGCAAGGCGGCAATCGAAAGTTCTCAATGAGATGAGTCTAAAGCATACTTAACAATTTCAAAAGTGAGGTCAAATGTCAGGATACGGTCAGGTAAAAAGTCAAAATCTACGTATTTGAGTTTGTGGGCAATACTTTCCATATAAACCTTCGATTACGACCATGATCACCCAAAGTGCTGCCAAAGGTATGATACACATTTCTTATGAGCCAAAGTGAGATTGTTGGCCAAGGTCAAGGTCAAAGTCAGGTCACAAAAGGTTACTAAGCTCAAAATATATACGAAAGGCATGAAACACATGTTTTATGAGATATTTTACCCATAGAATTCGATAGTGATAGTCATTTTACTACCTGATTTCATTTACGTGAAGTTAATGTCAAGTTCAGGTCAAGTTCTGGTCAAGTTTAGGTCAAGTTCAGGTCACTGAAGGTTAAAAATTTGCATTGATAAATATAAATAAAAATGGCATGTTCCTAGACCAGTTGTGTCTCAGAAATACAGTGGTGCCATTGATTTGTCTGTATCAGGTTAATAAAAGCCCAAAAACGCAATTTATAAATATGACGTCATGAGTTACCCATACTTTAGATGCCATAAGTCAGTCAAAATTGGTGATAACATTCTGAAATTTGGTATGGTAATTTCCCATATGTGGTTCGCTGACATAAATTCCGTATTTTTAAAAATCTTTGAAAAATTTGATTTTGTGGGCATTTTCCCCAAACAAAACTGTGTTTTTTTTTTGGTCAAAAACGAAAGGTGTTAAAACTCTTGAGATAGCCATGTTTTAGCCATCGTCATTTTCTATCTTTTGACGTTTTTGGATTGCATTTTGTTTATTATATGGCATTTGTACGGTCTGTTACATTTTAACTGATTTTGGTGTAAAACTCGTATGTAGTGACGTCACTAATTTCAATATAACTCGAAATTTTTCAACAAAACTGTTTTTTTCACAGAAGACGTCAAATTGATGTAGAAGAAGGTATCCAAAGTTTCACGTTGATAGCGCTATTGGTTGTTGAGCCTGACAGCCCCCTCCCCCCTGTTAACTTCCAAACCAAGCAACTTAGAGCAATGCGGTAAGAACCAGCATGTTGCCTGTCATGAGCGAAATCTAACAGTATGCGATTTTTAGGTTTCAGGTCAACGGATGACCTCCCAGGTCAAGTGAATGACCTCGGATTTACCACGTCCAGAACAGCGATTTTGCTCTTCAGAAAACCTCAAAATTAGAAATGGATAAATGTAAATAAAAAGGCATGCTCCTAGACCAGTTTTGGCTCAGGGATACAGAAAAGGTAATTATTTGTTCGTATCTTGTCAAAAGAGTCAAAAAAAATGACGTCATCAGTTTCTTACACTTAGGGAGCCATCACTCAGTCAGAAATAAAGATATTGCTTTGAAATTTGGTATGAGTATTGTCCATACTCAGTTCTCTCACATTTATTCCGGTTTTTCTAAAATCTTTGAAAATTTTGATTTTGTGGGGATTTTTTTTTAAGTTTTTTTTTACATTTTAGGGGTCAAAAACCCAAAATTTTGAAAATCTGAGATTCCATTTTAAAGATAATCACATTTTGTATCTTTGGTGAATTACGTTTGCAATTTGCTTTAAAACTATTTTCTACGATTTGTCAAATATTTATACTTTTTAACCAACATGACGTCATCAAAACATCATTATTTCCCAAATTTCTCAATCAATTTCAAATAAAGTTTTACAGCCTACGTATAATTGCTGTAAACTCAGCTTCAGCAAGATGCACTGCATGTGTAAAAGTTATTCAAGCAAAACCTCAGGGGGGCTGTCAGCCCCCCCCCCCCCCCCCCCAGGGCGAGGGTTAATGGTAAAAAATCCTCCCTCAAAATGGCGAAAAATGTCAGAATCAACGTCTCTGGCTCGACCGTCACCCCATCCCCTACCATTAAAGTGTTGGGAGTCCTCCTCGACCAGCACCTCAACTGGGATCCTCATGTATCCATGGTGGTACGGAGGTGCAATGCAATCACCGCATCTCTGTATAAAATCCTCCATCACCTCACTCCTGACGTCCTTAAACTCCTCGTCCAAACACACGTTTTTCCTCCCATTCTTTACTGCCTGTCCGCCTGGGGAGGGGCTGCCCAGTGCCGTCTGCATCGCGTTCAGAAGTGCCTGAACTTTGCCGCTCGGCTCGTCACGGGCGTGCGACGTAGAGACCACATTTCGCCAGCTCTCACGTCTCTCGGGTGGGAGAGAGTAGAGGTACTGGTCGCCCGACACGACTGTACCAACGTCCACAAAGCCCTGACCAGTCGACAGTGTCCAAGACGCTGCGAAACATGTTCACCACGCGGGCTGAAGTATCGGCCAGGAGCACAAGGGCTGCCGACGCCGGAGACCTTCATCCCACAAAATGTAGACTGAGTCAGACACAGAAGGGTTTCTCGCACCGAGCAGTCGGCACGTGGAATGCGCTGCCATCAGCCGTGAAAGCTGCTCCGTCCAGGTGCGCATGTGTAGCCAAAAAAAAAAAAAAAGTAGCCGCATTGGCAATAACCGAGTGAGTGACGTGAGCGAGTGCTACCAAATAGTGTCTATGGAAACTGTATTGTGTCGTGTACAACAAATGTCTTTACCACATGTACTGCACAGGAGCCGTAATAGCCACGTTGTGGATGGTTTCCTAAATAAATGACAAATTAAATGGCAATGACCATCATGACATGGCCTAGAAAAATGTTTTTTTTTCTGGTGTTTTTTTCATCACCTCTACAGATCGAACGGGTGGCACCACAGGTCCCATACTTGCAGGTCACGTACATTCATACCCGACTTAGCTTTGTGACCCCAAAGAGTTCAAGCTGCATACGTAGAGGGTAAAACGCACCACTTGGCACCCCTCATACTCCCTAGGTGGAAAAGTATCAAAACTGTTTCTGGAATCTGATTTTAGAACCCCTTTCGCCTTTTTTATTTTGATTTCTTATATTTTTACCGAAAAACGCATGGAAATCGGTCAAAATTGCACAAAACTAAAATCACCACGTACATCCTTACGTATTCAAAGCTTGCGGCACTGTAGGTGGCACCCTCACATTCCGGAGTGTTTTTTCCTTTAGTTTAATTTCGATCTTTGAAATTTTTCTCGAAAAATAACTCCAAATGGGTCCAAATTGCAAAAAAAAAGACAATCACCGCCTAAATTTTAACGAATCCCAGTGCGGTAACTGTCAGGAAACACACATGTCCATGTTTGTGTTTGTCCATGTTTTTTGCTTTGCATGGCCACGTGAAGCATCTTTTGGTAATTTTCCATTGGAAATCGGTTCGAAATTGACAAAATTACAGTATTGACTAAATTACAGTATTGACCAAATTACGGAATTATCGTACGATTTTGACCCCAAGGCAATGCCCCGATGGCATTGCCGGCCTCTAGTATATAAAAGGACCGGACCTGGACCATTGGCATCACCAGGAGGAGGTGCCTTTCTTGCAAGAAATGGCTAGTTGCTGAATCACACCATTTATGTACAACCTTAATATTTATATTGGATGATTATTGGTGTGTGAGCTACCATGAGGTAGTCTTTGCCTACTTTGACCCAACATGATACTTTCTTCTTTTTTTAAGATTGCACACCTCGCTGTTGCTAAAAATACGTCAGTAATGAGCTAATAAAACCTATATGCATTCTATTGTGTCACACTTCAATTTTGCACATATTTCGTTTTTATCATCAGTCGCTTTTACTACCCCCCCCCCCCCCCCCCCTCCCTGTAGCCTTTTTCATAAAGGTCGATTAGTAACTTTTGTATGTGTAAGATTGTAGGTTTGTAGTTGTAGTTGTACAAATATGTTCATAAAGCAAAAACTACAATTTACAATCACAAACAACAGATCTACAAACCTACACATACTAATTGTACAAATCCCGGCCCACAATGTCTGATGTGTTTCATAAAGAGCAGCTGAGTCCCTGAACAACGGACCAATTGTAGAATTTATCAGGCAAACTACACATGCAATCTACCATGCCCCTTCGGTGTGTAGACAACTGAATCCTTGGAGCGGAGAACATCTTTACGGTATTACGGAGAACATCTTTTATAATAACATTTGTTTGGCCTCACTATTTGAATAGAAATATCCTCCCGTGTCGTTTAGCTCTACGAATTTTGCATCCACATAATCAAATATATAATTATTTCCCAATTATCTGGAGTCTCCTGGATGCAGGTACCCACATCAATACACGTGCCGAATATTGACTGGAACTTTGCATTAAGCGCGTTCGAATCACGACGACGGAGACACTTCTTCACACTTATATTAAAGGCCGTATAAGAGAGGTAGAACCGTCCGGCAATTTTAGCGCCATTTTCGTTTGACATTAGCGTGTTGTCATAGATGCCTACACTCCCCTCGCGCCTCACAATACATGGTACGGTGCGCCATCTTGCGGGCGCTGTAGACGGTTACGGCGGTTTGCTGATACTTCCCCTACATCAAAACTGGTTTGAAATGGCGACTATCAGACACGTATCGACGTGGCCGTATAATATACTGCATTGCGACTCACAAATTGGTAGCAAGCCGCCCGAACCTCCATCCGCCGCCGGAATCACCGGAATCGGGGCCCGTCCACACGCCGCTCGAACCGAGGACTGTTCACCCGCCGCCGTAGTTACCTGAACCGGGATTGTCTACCCGTCGCCGTTGCGGTCTTTATCGGCGACTGTTCATCCGGCGTAGAAACCGCCTGAATCGGGGACCGTATTCCGCAAGCTTTCACTCTCCTCAGCCACGCTCCACAGTCCGACAGGGCACAGCACAGCCGTCAGTCCTCTGAGCCGTGGACACATGATCCCCGCGGCTGTCAGACCGCTCCACAGTCCGACAGGGCACAACACAGCCGCCAATCCTGAGCCATGGACACAGGACCCCGCGGCTGACAAACTACTCAATTTCGCTCCACAGTCCCACAGGGCACAACACAGCCGCCAGTCCTCTGAGCCGTGGACAATGACCCCCGCGGCTGACAGACCGCTTCATAGTCCCGAAAGGGCACAACACAGCCGCCAGTCCTATGAGCCGTGGACACATGACCCCCGCGGCTGACAGACCGCTCCCCAGTCCGACAGGGCACAACACAGCCGCCAGTCCTATGAGCCGTGGACACAGGCTGGCGGCGCGCCGTGTCGCTGCTGCCGCCGTCTTGGCCTGGTTCAGCCACCTGATCCGCAGATGCAGACGCGTGGTGACAGCTCATCTGCCGCCCTCGCATGCTGGCGGATCTGCTTGGCGGCGCGCCGTGTCGCTGCTGCCGCCGTCTTAGCCTGGTTCAGCCACCTGATTCGCAGATCGCAGACGCATGGTGACCAACTTGCGGGCGATCCGGCGATCCAGGTTTGATCGCTTCATCAGCAGGTCGGCCAGTAGACGGCCAACTATGCCCAGCTGCCGATCTGTGTTGCGACCCATCGCCAGGTGGAGCAGCAGCTCGAATTCCTCCACCACACTCATCCACGCTGGCGACGGCACCATCAGGCTGCACAGGCTGACGGCCCGGATCCAGGAAGACGGCTGGATGGCGCCTCGCTCGTTGGCCTCCCGAGTGTCGGGTTCAGATCTCGACATTTGGCAGCCACGTAACAAGCCACGAACGCCAGGGCTTGCTGCGCAAGACTGGACCCACCACCCGATATCTGCTCAGCCGGGGTGACCGATGCCGCTGTCTCCACAGTGACGGGCCCAACGGATCGCTCCAGCTCGTACACTTCTCTGGACGTCTGGGTCTCGGCTAGGTCCTCGATCTGAAACCACAGGTATGCATCCTTTAAGCATACTGCATCATTTTAAAGACATGGAGTAAAAGCAGGAACAAATTTGCACTATTATTCCGCGGTCTTGCAACGTGGAATGCACCGCTCATCGGACGGTTTGCGTTGTTGGGAGACGGTAAGCCGCGCTATATGACAAAAATGCAGCAATAATTTGATCAAACCTCATCAAATTTTACTTAATAAAGAAGTTAAATTAAAGTTCACGGTATTTCAGCACTAAACACACGAAAACGGCTCAGAAGATGACTGTCATGTTTATCCACAACCCACACACATTTGGACAAACATATTACTTATTTTTCCTCTACAGAGGAATTTAGAGGTGGATGAAGGTAATTTGACATGTATTATTTTTCTCTTCATCCTGCATTAATAATAGATAGAATTCAAATAGATCAATGTTGGCATTTCTACCAGAGCTGAGGATTCAGTATGTTTTGGGATTTGATTCCTGGACATTTGAGGCTCAGGCTGGGATTCAGAATAAGAATATACATTAGAATAGTTGAATCATAGCGTATATCGTAGCGTATATCTATAAATATGGAACATACCAAGGTCAAAGCGAGTATTTAGATATACAGTAGAACCAGCAAAGCTGTATCACATTCAGTATACATTAAATAATTCCGCTCGGTTATGAATACGCGATGGCCCCTGAAGCGAGCAGTTTCTTTAGCGTACTTTACAATATTTATCACCCTGACATCGACAAGAGACGAGAGTTGCAATAAAAGACCATTACATTACAACCAGATCAGAAAAAAAAATCAATTTTAACATCGCATTCCACAAATTGTCACTCACCTCAGCATATGGCATATCAAGGCCATAGAGACTAGGTAGACTCGTCCGGGGTAGGCAGCGAAATGTGTGATGTCACGGGCACGTGACGTCACACGCTCCCTATTCAAATAGTGTTAAATCGGCCTACTTTCGCGTCCTACCATTTGCATATCTTAGGTGCCAGAGAGATCAATTGAGTACTAAATGATAGATTGAAACGTCCTCTACAGCTCGCTTTTGGGATATTTTCTCCTAAATTGCAAGGGCGAGCCGCTAGACGACGTCAAAGCGAGGCATGCAACCGAGCGAGGCCCATGCCCATATAAGGCAATGTTTGGATTTTGGCCACGGGGAATGTCGCTGGATGCTGTTTTTGGTTGAAGTGCGAATTTTTTATTATTTCACCTGGTTGTTGATGAAGTAAGGTGACTTGATGATACTTTATCAGGTGAAAGTATTTTTACATCTGGATTACACTTGTTTCACCTACAATTATGTTGAAGATCGTTAAGTGACGAATGCGCCACCGTAAATAAACATGGCGGCCGCGCCGGTCGAAGGCGTAATTCTTTTGGTAGACCGAGAAGTGCCACGAGACGGTCTACGAAAGGAAATACGCTTCTCCCGATTCGGCCGCCCCATTGGTGGAAATCTAGCTGGAAAGTGACGTCATAGGACAGGGTGGACACGTTACGGAGATAGCCATGACACCCCCTGATGGCATATACCTCAGCAAAACCGCCGCATCGCGAGAGCTCCAATGATCAACAACGCAAATGGCAAGTGACGTAGCCATGGCTACCATTGCGAGAACCAATCAGATTGCGAGGCACCAATCACGTCACAGCCCTGTACTGAGCGATTCAGAAATGGTCCTATACGAAAGCACTACGACGGTAGCCCCCTGCTTATATTTATAGATATAGAGTGATCTTACCTCCTTCCTCTCCCGGATCTATTGGAAGTGTTCCACCTGCTTTTGCCTCAGTGCCACGGGTGGAGTTTCCTATTCAAATGGTGGGGCCACTGCCCCACCAACTTTTTGTTTTGCCAAACCAACTATTGACAGATTTGGAGGTTATTCGGCATTAAAATGACCATTTTCACCTCAACCAAACAAAACAACTATGCAAAATGGCATTTTACCCCACCAACTTTCTTGGAAAAGCTTCACCCATGCTCAGTGCGAGCCTTGCAGTCATGGTTTGACACTGACACTAGCGAATAATCGCCCTTTCCAAATATTCCACAGTCGCGGTGTTTATTTACAGTTTCTGCTGGAGCCGAAAAGAAATGTTCTTGTCATTTCCTTTGCAGTAACGCCCTTTTTCATATAACTTATATCATTTCAGTATCAAATATTTTGTCTTCAAAATAATCACAATGTTATAATATTAGAACAGGTGAATTAGGGATATTTGATATATTTCTTTATGTGTCTTTGACGCACCTCAAGAACATTGTTTATTTACTTTGTCAGCTGACTCAAACAAAAGCTACAATCGCCGTCGAATTTACAACCCCCGCTGATGCGGTGTGTGTAGTGTTTATGAAACGTGCTGGATTTGTAGGTTGTAAAGTTCAAATTACAAACTACATCTACAACAGGTTTGTACAATTTCTTTATGAAAAAGGCTACTGTTCGCTGATTCAATTACAACCCCAACGAAAAACAAAAAGTTCCGCCTCTGAATAACACAACACCATTCCCATTACAACTCACCTTCTTACGTACCGTAACACCTCCTTACTATGTAACACTGATTATGTAGAATAATTACTTCATAGGGCAACACCACTGACGGATCATTCCAGGCCAACAGTGATAACGTTAGTTATTTTTAATGTATGGCTTCTTAACTACAAAACTTTGTTACACTTACATTGGCTTAGCATCTAATGAAAGCGACTTGAACAGTGCAGTGCAATAAAAAAAATGAAGACACGAACCTCGTCAAACACACACATCGAACACACTACTGCATACAACTTGTCATGTACTAAGCAAAAACATTATTTCATCTGAGCATCGAACACATTACTGCATACAACTTTACATTTACTAAGCAAAACCATTCTCGTTCTGTCCCTATTCATTTCCTGTTCCGTTCCCGTTCCATTATTGCTGCATTCCCGTTCCGTTCTCGTTTTTCTCCCATGCAGTTCACAGTCTCTGCCAAAACACTGTAGCTGTTTAAATGAAACGGTTCGCCCTGTCAATGGGGTTTTTAGTTGAGAAAGTCAAGCTGTTCTCTATGCTCGACAATTAACTTGGGAAGCTTTCACATCTTCGTAGAAACCCCTTAATTAATTCAAATTGACTCACCGGAGTCCTAGAAGCCGGAACGAGTATCCATCGTGACTCCCATCGCTGATTGGCTGATTTGACGTATGATTATGACGTAACGATGACGTAAGGCTTGGGGAATAAGTATTATAAGCATTGAAATATATAACGCTGGACAAGAACATGCTGTTTCAATACCTTATTCCCTTCATTGCACGAATGAACTTTGAGATATATCGTGATTGTTGCTAAAATCGTCTACAAACAGTTTTCTCAGCAATATTCTTAGTGAAATAATACGTCACGCGCGTGCAGATGTTGTCATGATCACAGTGGATATAAATACAGTGGGGGCGTCTGAATTCGGTTACGTGAACGTGCGTTTGTGGCGAGGGCACTTGCGATATTCGTGGGACCATCGCGCTTTTGGCCCCATTGGGTTATAATGGGAAATCGTGTCATTTTTTCTTCATGGATTTTTCATGACTTCATCCGGCAAGATATCTCAAAGAAGCTCATAGAGTCATGTACATCATTTATTCAGCTTTTTTATGGTGGTAAATATATATTTGTATAATTTAAATTCGTGAAGAACTTAGAGTTACAATTGGATAGTCATATCGTGCGTAAGAGTATAATGCGTTGTAATGGACGTCAGCGGTCGGATACAGACTGGTTATCGATTAAACCTTGTTAAATGATTCAATCACGATTAACTATGGAACATGAATGATTCAATTACTGTTTGATCCATGGGTAACAATTTTGATACCTAAATGATTATTTCCGATTCAATGAATCAAACCATGTTTTGATCAATGCATGTTTGATTCACCATTGGAACAACATTGAAACAATCTTTTGATTCAATCTGCCTTGCTACTGTGCATATTTTGATTCAATCATGATTCATGAATCAAAAGATCCTGTGTTAAATCAGTATTTTGTTTCCTTCTAGGAATTTTGATTGAAAAATGTAATTGATTCATCAGAGTCGAATCAATAACCAGTCTCAGACTAGGATTTATGAGTGATATTTTTGCAGTTGTCTAACGATATAACTAATTCTTATGCTGCCGATCAGCACTTTTACCCTGCTGGGCCCCCTGCAGGCCGACTGAGGGCTTTCGCCCTTCTGTTGGCCTTAGAGGGCCCCTCAGGCTGGCTGGGGCACCTCGGGCATCAGTCAACTTATTGTAGGGCCCCCTCTTACAAATTTATGGGGGGGGGGCAAAATCATGTCCCCCCCTCAGACTAGATCGGTGTTGTGTAATGCGCATCGTTCTGCGCACAGCTCTGGATTCCGGAGACAGCGGCAGCGGCAGTGGGCACTGGGCACATCACCGGGTCTATAGCCCCGGTGACAGGACAGGTCAGCGCTGGTTAGTCGATTATCTAAGCAGCAGGTCAAATTGGTCACATGACGGACGCCCCAGACTTGTGTATGTATATGCACTGTGGGGCCTTGCAGGACGAGGGGAGCATGGGGACAGTGTCCCACCAAAAGGACCGAAAGCGGTCGAAAATTGATATATTTCTTGTTTTAAAGGAAGTCGAAGCAGCTTTAGCTGGGTCAATTTCGTTTGAAGTCCGTTTTTGAAGTACAAGCAATTGAACTCCGAGTTTTTGGGAGGGAATGTGTCAGCAGTGGCGGATCCAGGGCAGATGCGGTCACGGGAAGCTGCCACGCAGCAATAGTAGGCCCCAGACTTTGGTGGGCCCCTTCGACTTTAGCTGTTGGACCCCTTGTTTTTTAAAGAAAATATATTATAGGTTGTCTTATGACTGAGAAGATTTCCGGAAATCCTCAAATATAATTGACATTTTTGCAGGATAAATTACTTTATTGCAGCGTCACAGGTGACGGATCGGCCGAAACGCAAAACAACGAAAAATCACGCGAATACTGCATTGCTACCGACATATCAATGACAATGAACACTGTTCGCAGATGTCGACGCGTCGCGAGACAAATGCGATGCACCAACCGCGCCACAATCGTCAGCCACAGGAATACTCAACCAAACATCCGATAAATCGCATCATTTTCACAACGGGCCCACCCAACCACCATACACACAAGTATTTCATGATTTGCACATATGACAAACCAGGCTTTCTTAACGAGCTCGATATGTCCAACAAATGAATCACGCACTTTACGAGCAGCACCACATCGGTTAGCGCACGATGGATGTGAGTGAACACTTGGTGTTCGATAAAAAAAAAACGCAAAACATAAGTACGTTTGCACATCAGATGGGAGCGATGCCACATAATCCGTGTCCGTGTCCGTGATTCTGGCACGTGTGCACGCAAACGCCAGGTCACCGCCCGTGAGATAGCGCAACAGCGCCACCTCACAAAACGCACCACCCAACGGTGATAATATCAACAGAGCGCTCAACGTAACGCATCGTTCACTCAACGCAACTCAGCCGATCAACTGGCCCGGCTCAAAACCAACGGATCAACAACCAACCCCGGCTAAAAAAAAGTCAAAATCCACTACGCACAGCTCTCCGCTCACAGCTGACTCCCAGCCCCGTCCACAGCACTGCTCGAACCGGCACAGACACGGGTGTCGCGCGAGCGCAACGTTCACAAACCTTGTACCCGCTCCCCGCTTCGGCAACTACAAATGGGCCGCGCCTCGGTGGAGTTGTCGGCGCTTCCGAATCACTCGGCTGGATGCCGGCAGTGGGTTACCAGATCCTCTCGCAGCCCCACTAGCCGTCGTCTTGCGCCTGGTCGCGGCATCCTTTAGCGCCTCCGCGTGATCTCGCCTTCGCAGCTGAGCGACGTAGCGAATTCGGAACCTCGTCCGGAGCTGCGCGTAGGCGGTCAGCACGCGGGGGTCGAGCCGCGGCCACCTCTCGCGCAGTAAGGCCACTAGGCCGCCGACGACACCGGGCTCGCGGGAGAGGTTGTCGAGCTCCTTGTTGCGCCGTGGCAGACCCTTGCCGTGATGGACGGAACAAAAGGTGGCTTCCATTTCCCTGAAGGTGTCGAGCCACTCCCGCGAGGGCACCGTGAGGCCGCCTCGGCTCAGCAGGGTGATCCAGCGGGCGTCGTCCGGCACCTCCTCGGCGACGGCATCGGCGGTGCGCACACCCAAAGAGGGGTCCGAGCGTGCGCATTTGGCGGCCAGGAACCCCGCGGCATAAGCCATGCCGTAACTCTGCGCGCGAGTCTCAGCGTCCGACTCCGAGGGGCCGGCCTCCGTTGGATCGCCACACGAGGCCAGGCCAATCTCCTCCAAGATGGCTGTCGGGATGGCCTCAGCAGCCTCCGGCTCCGGCTCCTCCTCCCCCTCGGCCGGCTCACAGATTCGGGCCACCACCGACACGCTGACGATCTCCGCCTCCTCCGTAGGCTGCGGCTGTCTGGTCGCCTGCAGGAAGGCCGAGGGAGCGGCGCACTCTGGCTGGACGGCTGTGTTGCGGGCGGCGGCGGGGTCTGCGCCGATCAGGAGCAGCCGCGCGCGCTGGAGGAATTCGACGGGCGACGGGTTCACGTTGCTCCCGAAGCGCGCTCGAATGGTGCTGAAGTAAGACTCCAGGGCATCCTGGTTCAGGCGCGCCGTCAGGAGAAACGAGAAGCCCGCCACCCGCCGCATCTCGTCGAACAGCGCGAGCGTGGAGCGGATCGACACGATCCAACCCTTCTGGCAGGGTAGCAGCCACTTCTTGCCGCCGAACCGTGCCGTCTCGAGGAGCTGACGGAGCTGCTCCAGCGCCTCCTTCTGCTGCTCCCAGTGCTCGGTGACTCCGAGAGCGCAGCGGAGCGGCTTGTCGGCGAACAGGCAGCGGGAGTTCAGCACATCGAAGCCGGCGTCGATGGTGGCGCAGGTCCTGGCGGCCGCCTCCTCGCCCTCGAACAGCTCCCGGATGGCGGCTGCAGTGGTGTCGCTGAGCACCTGCGCCGCTAGGCGCACGTTCTGCCGGTCCGCGTGTGTGGCCTGCCGGACACGGAAAATGGCATTTGCACACCTCAGAGGTCACATAATGACATGACCGGACATGACCATAATGACATGACTTACTTGACATGACCGGACATGACCATAATGACATGACCGGACATGACCATAATTACATGACTTGACATGACCTCAGAGAAAACATAATGACCCAGGGCCTTTAATCGGTTATCAATGGTTTCCTCTCGTCACAAGCAACACGCTCGTTTCTGAATGGAAGCTTTAGCTCCATTAGGGCCGACACGCCAGGTGGGGGGTCGTACCCCCCCCCCCCCTCCTGCATGGTCACGTTGGTATCGGACGCTGCACTGGCGAGGGTTAAAACGAGGACTGCGCCGCAGTGTCCCAAAATTCCATTTTTGCTGGGGTGTCAGAGTAGGAAATTCGAGCAAAAAAAAAACACGAGTGGAAAATTATGTCGAAAATGGTACAATATTGATTTCTGTTTGGAATATGAAAAGCAGTAGTTTTCGTTGAAATCATGCACTTTTAGACAATATTTATGTCAGAATCAATATCACAATTCATAATTTGGGAGAGGAAAATTCACTCTTAAAATGGGTAAAAGAGTGGAAAACATTTCACATTTGGGTGTCATTTCCCACCCAAATCGACAAATTTGGGCTGCGGAGTCGATGCCGTTTTGCAAGAGTCAACCCCGACCCGACCCTGAACCCGGATTTTTTATTCTATAGCTTCTGACTCCGGCCCCAACTTATTGCCACAAACATTGCCCACTCCGACTCTGGCTCTACAGCCCTGTTAAAAACGCACGCACCGCCGCCATTAGTGCCACTGTTTACCAATTCATGCTAACGATGTACGAATAACCCGAGTAATGGGAATCCGATTTAATGTAACGTGCAACTGATTACACTGTCTAAAATTAATCAACGATACTACATGGTACAACGGTACGTACGGTGATGTGCCTCTCGGTGAGCTTGAAGCACATCTTGAATTCGTGCTCGGACGCGACTTTGACGAGGTCCTGCAGCAGCGCCCGGTCCAGCACGGGCGCCACGTCCGCGGTACCTGACCGCTCACATAGGTACAGACCGTCATCCAGGACGTGGCTGCGGATGTTTTTCATCACGTGCGGGACATCCGCGAAGAACCAGATGTGACTGTAAACAAGATCAATAGTCAACACAATACAATATGACTAATGCTTGAGCTTCACACATTTTTTTACAAACAAAAGTCGAAACATAATAGTTTTGGGCTTAACAACTCACAAGCTCATAATGCCAATTATAATCGGGTCCTCTTCAACTCCCACTGAACTTATGCAGGAACAATGCCTCCGCGGGAGGCCGCTCACACTTTCGGGGAATCGAACCCGGGACCTCTTGGCACGGGTGCAAACGGTCTACCGACTGAGCTATCCCTCCCTCACCAAATGTATAACAGCCGCTGAGCGTGATCAGTGTCCTCACCGGTCCGGGTGGCACGGGTTCAGGATGCCAGTAGTGCCGTCGTGCGTGATTTGCAGGGCCTTCCACAGGCCCATGTTCTTTGGGCCCATATCGCTCACGACGGCGCGGACTGGGTAGCCCAGTGCCTCCAGGGCGCGGACGAGGTCAAAGAGGATGGGTGCCGTGATGGCGGTGTCAAAGGACACCATCACCGGCTGCTTCCACGAGCCGGTGATGGAGCGGACCTGGAGGTGGAGGGTCAGGACCACAGGACCACAAATTAGGACAGTGTTACGAAAATGGAGCGGACCTGGAGGTGGAGGGTTAGGACCACAGGACCACAAATTAGGACAGTGTTACGAAAATGGAGCGGACCTGGAGGTGGAGGGTCAGGACCACAGGACCACAAATTAGGACAGTGTTACGAAAAATATCAGTCTGATATATTTCCTATTGTTACATGGTGAAGTTCAAAAGCTACAAAAAAATATTAACCGGGCAACATTTTCACATGTTGCTCGGTTTCATGTAACAAAGTGGATGATGCGTACTAGACTGTTGCAAAATGGGCGAAGTTACTCACCCAAAGTTCTACCACCAATAAAATTAAAAAATCCGCGCCGCTACGCGGCGCAAATCATTCAGTATTTGTGTAACCAAGGGCACCACCGCGCCGGTATACCAGGGGGCACCACCGCGCCGGTATACCAGGGGGCACCACCGTGCCGGTGAACCAAGGACACCACCTCGCCGGTGTGACAGGGGCACCATCGTGACGGTAGACGGCACTGTGGGGCGAGGGGAGACACCGGGGCACTGTGCCTCCTTAAATCCAGGAGGGAAAACAATGGTCTGGTGCTGCCATGAAATAACAAGCATTGGTCGCTGGAGAGAAAAAAATCGTGAAATGATACTACATTAAAATTGCTAAATTATGCCAAAAAAAATGTCCCTTCATGCCTCCCGTCCCTTGGGCTATGAAGGGGCACCAACGTGCCTTTATACCAGAGGCAACAACGTATCGGACTCGAGGGGCCCTGAGGGCTCCCTTGGGCTGATACATATAGATTATAGAACCTTTCGATTTTTAGGGCCTAGTTATCCAGACAAAAAAAAAATATATAAAAAATATGCGCCGCTACGCGGTGAAAATCAATCAATGTTCTTTTCCAGTACAAAAGGGTCTTATATAGACTGTACACACTGACGGCCGCAGGGGGGGGGGGAGATATGGGGACCATGGCCCCACCTTTGGCCTTAAATGGGGGGGGGGGGGAGGACAACATGTCTTTTGACACCACCTTTTGCTCCAGATGTTTCCTCGTTTTGACCCTGCATGCTGGTTCCAATAGCAAAAATTAGTTCTCCAACCCGCTCAAAACCTCTAATTTTGGCGCCGCTTCGCGGCGCAATAATAGTTATCGCATGCATAAGATGTACTGCTCGTAAAAAGACGTCTTCCAACCCCCCCCCCCCCCCCCCCGTCATGAACCTAGACTTCCCTCTTGGTCAATTCTTCATCAGCCGTCTGGGGCCGCCCTTGACTGTACAAATAATATATTTGAGCACCATCCGCGGCACTTTAAATGATACAAAGGGTACGACTGATATTGCAAATACCTATAGCCACCGTTGTCAATTAAAAAAATGCTGAAATAGAGGCACCCTAAAAATATAGTGGACCAAATCCGTTGAGTTTTCAAATTTGAGTATGGGTAGGGGCACCACTGCAATTGATAACCCCCCCTTGAAGATTGTCTGGATCCGCCCCTGGCAGAGTGCAGATTTGTCAATATTAGTTGCGAGACAACATTTTGCTAGTTGGGTCCGCTGGGTCTAAACTTGTCTTGCACCGGGTATAACTGGGTCCATTTTTTCAGCTTTTGGGACCGGGTCGGGTCTGGGTCCCAAAAATGTCAACTTTTGCCACCTCTAATGCATACCTCCAGCTTCGCTTCGCGCACCAGTGCATGCTTCGGTCATCTTTTCAGGATAAGACACCAACCGGGCAATGCATCAGAGGCATGCATTATTAACATACTGACTATTTGGTAAAATTACATTGATTGATGATCTAGTGATTTGGTACAACCATTTATGTAGCCTTCGTCATAATTGCTCACCATCACGACTTGCGCCTGTGCGTGAGGCCCTTGGACGATGTCCTGCGTGTGGTCATAGACCAGTCGGGAGTCGATGGCCATCTCGTCGAACAAGATAACACAGTTTGTCTGCAGCGGCTCCATGCTGCCGGAGGCCGCCTCCAGGAAGCCAAGCATGCTGGAGAAGGAGCCTGGGGTGATTTTGAACGTCGCCACCCAGCGACGCAGGGTCCTCGCTGATGGAAGAGGCCAGCTAGAAACAAACAATCAATGAACTGTTATCAGGGGATTCACGGATTACAATTTTACAGTGATGGGAAATGGATTCATCATATGGATGGAGATAGCTGGTCACCAATACAACGCGAATAAAGAAAAAAAATTGGCTGACCTCATCTTGCAGCGCAGGTAGTCGTACAGCTTCCGGGACATGCTGGCGCGCATCCCCAGAGCCTTAGTGAGACTGTCGTCGTCCCACGCCTTCGGTCGTTTGGCAGTCTTCATGACGCGAAGAGTAATCAAAACGTGAACACGAGCGCTTCTCGTATCATCAGTGGACATGTGTGGAGAATGTAGTATGGCAGGTGTGGCCAATGCCACACCAAGAAACGATTCTCCACTCATGTTAGTGGATGACAGTATCTACTAAAGACATTGTTTAATAAAGATAGTATCTGAAGACAAATAGACCAACATGCTTCCTTCGTTTCTTTTACTCTCACGGAGCTTCAAAAACAAAGTTGAAAGAAGAAGTAATGCACAAGGTACCTCAAAATGTCTTGTTACGCGAAAACTTCAACCAAAGCCTATCATGCGATGCATTTTCCTTTACCTGCGCCACAGTGACCACCTTCAGCATGTTGTCCTCTTCTTCTCTGAGTTTACTGTTCTTGGCGGCCGCATCACGCTCCAGCTGCTCGATGCGGTGCTCAAGCGCCCTGATGACATCTGCTGCCGCTGACGGAGCCTGGCAGCGAGGGCAGCGTTCCGCCGTTGCTGAGTCCAGCTGGGTGCTACTGCTGGCCACAGGCCCGCTCGCAGCCTCGTGGCGAGGGTCACGTGCCGCCGTGGCTGGGGCGAGCTGGGTACTGGCCACAGGCCCGCTCGCAGCCTCGTGGCGAGGGTCACGTGCCGCCGTGGCTGGGGCGAGCTGGGTACTGGCCACAGACCCGCTCGCAGCCTCGTGGCGAGGGTCACGTGCCGCCGTGGCTGGGGCGAGCTGGATACTGGCCACAGGCCCGCTCGCAGCCTCGTGGCGAGGGTCACGTGCCGCCGTGGCTGGGGCGAGCTGGGTACTGGCCACAGGCCCGCTCGCAGCCTCGTGGCGAGGGTCACGTGCCGCCGTGGCTGGGGCGAGTAGGGTACTGGCCACAGACCCGCTCGCAGCCTCGTGGCGAGGGTCACGTGCCGTCGTGGCTGGGGCGAGCTGGGTACTGGCCACAGGCCCGCTCGCAGCCTCGTGGCGAGGGTCACGTGCCGCCGTGGCTGAGGCGATCTGGGCCTGGGTGCTGTGTAACGCAGGAGCACTGCAACAACAATCCATGCACACCCAATTAGAACATTGTCAAAAGCCATGATGGATAAGAAAGATGTGGCTACATTTCAGCCATAGGTTCTCTATATATTTTAGGCGGTGTCTTTACTCTTTAGGTGCTATTTTCAATGACTGAGAAAAGCTCATTCTGGATTTATATTCCTTTTTTTACAGCTGCATAAGTTACTGGCCAAAACATGGTAAATTATGGCATACTTGATGACGACAGGTGACGACAATTACAAATAACATCTAATGCACATTCCTTGTCACACACATTTCCTAAAACGTTAGCACACTACATCCATAAATTATGTTACGCTAGGAGGGGGAGGCGGTCCTAACAGTGTAACTAGGATGTAATATAATAATATTTTGGGCTTAACAACTCACAAGTTTCTAATGGCCAATTACTCAGACCAACCAGGGTATAACAAGAGGGGAAGAGTCTAAGGCATAGTAATTATATATAAGCAGTGTTGCTGATGCATGTGTGCCTAATCTGTCCTTTGAATGAGTACCAACAGCTACAGGGACCTTGGAATCAGGTGACACAGTCGCACAGCATTGCACAGAGTAACTGCATGGTACAGCAGCACTAACAAAATGCAACTACACTCAGGTTTTCACGATACACTACACTTTGCATTAGCATAACATGGGGAGGGTGGGTCTGTGGCCAGCATAACCAGAGTGTAATGGGGGTAAAAATGGCTGAAAATGTGTAACATAATTTATGGACGGCCCCCAAGCAGCATACAAAATGAGTGACTGGAAAAGTCATACAGTGTTTTGTTCAGCACTTACCCAAACAGTACACCCTGGTAGTTGTTGTACTTAAAGATGGTTGGCACGGAACTTCCCTCAGCAAAATGGCAGGAGCATAAACGGGATTCATTTGTCGGTTGTTCATCATGTCGTCTGTAATAGTAAGGAAAAAAGCCAAAGGTAAGAGGCTGGTAAACATCAAACATTAAATGTGAATCACACAAAATTCACAATCAAATTAAAATTAGATTGTAGCTTGAACTGAGCATTTAATGCAGCATTGCATTTTTTGTTTCATGAACTGGTCCCGGAGAGAACAAATCCATAGGTGGAGAGGTGGGATCCATAGGTCACTAAACCTCTGTTCCATAGGTCATAAACACAACCATAGGTCACTAAACCTCTGTTCCTGGCGCAGCACAGGACTTGTATTTGAGACCGAAGGTCGGCCGCACAGCGGCTGCTACCACGATTTGACCTTGCACATCAATCACAGGCTCACAAAATTATTAGTTAGTGATTGAGTAGTAAACAGGCCTACACCATTAAGTATACCCTCTCAATAACGTTGTCAAGCCGGCTGCACTGCCCGCCACTTGTTCAGGCTCATCACACTACCTACAGTGTTGTGAACGGAAGTGTGATGCCTGCACCAGTACCAAATTCTTTAGACCTTAAGGGCCATAAAGTTGCAAACAAAAATCAAGGCTGATTTCATGCATCAGCATAATGCTGCATCTTGTAACCCAGTGGCAGTGTGGATTGCAAATTTGAATTCTTTAACAGTGTACCAGTACCTTATTGTAATAACTGTCCTCTTAGACTCTTACCTTACAGCCCTTATCCAAGCGGCCTTAGCCTTGCGGTCCTTTGGAAATCGTTTAAATTTGCACTTGTTGGCGTTACCATAGCGGTGGCTGCAACCTGGTGCAAAACACCCACCCATACCAATACTGTCAATATTTATATATAAATATATGTATATATCTATCTGAACTCAATTACCTTGATAACAAGCTCGGATAGGTACAGATACGAAGAAAGAAGGGGCAAGAAGTACCAAAACATACGAACATCAAATCGTCTAACACGCGCCAAAAATGCAAGCGAAATCCTGGGGTCCAAGGTCAAATTCAGACGCCCCCCACCTGGAATTTTCAAGCAAGCAAGTCATAATTTTCTGGCTTGAATTTTCGTTTCGCGCGCCAAGAACCTCGAGACTTCTGAAAGAACTTCTGTACAATGAGATGCCGAAAAACAAGTGCCGTAGAAATGGTGAAAATTTATTTCAAACCACCTGTGACTTCATGCAACAAGATGTTTACCAATGCTGACAGCTGAAGTATTGTCTTTGCTAATGAGAGAGAACATGCAGTATCGAAGACACAACGAAACGAAACTCATGCTATCATCGCCCTTCTATACGTTGTGCTGTAATCTGTGAATTTTACACTGTTCCTTGTCATTTCCTTTTCTGTTTCAACCTGTCTGTTGAGCAGCGCAGCGCCCAGCTGGCAGCAGCGCGCCACAGACATGCCATTATTCTCTATCCGCCTATACGCACGCATAACGACGGGCTCTGAAAAGCCATGGGTTTACTGTGGATGTTCCCGAATACAATCTCAATCTCAATCTCAACTGACTCGCTGGACCGACATCATCCCCTGTTCAACCCCTAGGTCGACGCTTGGGGCGATTCGCACACATGCAAAATTTATCTTAAACAGGTGGCTTCTCAGGCGGCACGGCGTCGGGTCCCCCTATTGACAATTCCATTAGGCGTGTCCGGCAGGACAGAATACAGGGCCAGTCCCTGCACCGTCCACCGATATGCAAACATCAAATAGACAGGCTTGATTGATGATATTGGCGAGAAAAACAGGTGTCAGTGCTGTAACGCCCGTCTCAGGACCCGGCGTCGTTCACCCCCTTTGTCAATCAAATTAGGTCAGTGGTCAGTGGCCGACAGCCGTGAATGCCAACCGTTGGCCGGCATATATTTGGTTAACCATTAGCCGGACAGCAGGAACGACGCGGCCAGCGGCAGACCGGAACATCTCGGGACGGTCGCCGTTAAGGAAAGAAGACCGATAATACCCGGTATACCGACCACACGGTGCGATGATATATATATATATATATATATATATATATATATATATATATATATATATATATATATATATATATATATATATATATATATATATATATATATATATATATATATATATATATATATATATATATATATATATATATATATATATATATATATATATATATATATATATATATATATATATATATATATATATATATATATAGATATATTATCTCAATTATTACCTGCATAATTGTATGTGTGTATCTATTGCTGTGTTTGTGTGTGCTTCGATTGAAATGACATTAATATTTATGCAACATTTATGTTTACAGCCAGCTTTCGACTCATGTGACCGTGTATCCCATGGTATACCGTACAGCGTAGTTGTACGGTATACCGTACAGCGGTCAGTTAGCCCGATGAAGAAGAAGACCGATAAGATCAGTGGCCGACAGCCGTGATCTTATCGGTCACGGCTGTCGGCCAGTGACCGACAGCCGTGATCGCTGTCGGTCTTCAGCGATCATTTCGATCATTTCAGCGAGAATTTTGCATTCTGTGAATGCGCTATTTGCCACAACCATTTGTCATGACGTGTTTAACATGCTGAATAAATTACAACGATTTCCGGCCAGCTGTTGGACGTTGACACGGCTTAAAGTAATGAGAGTAACTTATAGCGAAAATAAATGGAATTGTGCTAAGAGTGTTTGTAATCTGGCTTTCGTGAAAATCTGGCTTTCGTGGCTTTCGTCTGGTTTTTGAAAGTTGTCTTGAAGTTCAACCATTAGGTGCATCTTGAGCTCAAAACTATGAATATGACTTTGGTTTGGACAACTGATGGATATATGTGGAGAAAGAAGTAAGTTTCTCTTTCTATTTCACGAGAAATCGTACGATAGCAGCTGGCGTTCTGGCTCCGCCCCGCTCCACCTGACGCCAAGTACAGTCTCTGATAAGGGGCCGCCGCGCCGCCCGGGCGGCTGAGCGGATATTAACGAGGCGTCGTGACCAGAGACTACGTGCCAGAGAGTGTACCTGCCTCCGGCCGCGCGGCGGCGAGCGTTCATTCCCAGATCGTGGCCCGGAACAGCGGGATTGAAATCGGGCCCACTAGTCCTGTGTCGAAATTACTTAATGTAGAGAGGTAATTCTTTCACCACAAACCATTTTTAGATCTGCTCTACAAATCTGCTATCTCAGTCCAAACCCCCATGTTAAAGGTGAACTATTCCCTTTAAGTGGGACAAACGAGAGAAAAACCCTGTGAGGAGGGGCATTTGCCCCTGATGCTCCCCTCACCCCCTGGATCCGCCAGTGCTGTCAGCGAAAGGTGTTGTTGAGCGGGGTAAATTATGAAAATAACAAAATAACAAGGAAGTTAAGGAAAAAAATTATACAATAAATCGATAACTTAAATTAACTGTTCTTTCCACTTGATGATATTCTCGAATATTTTTAACCGTGGAATGCGTCGAATTGACCAGGATTTGTAAACAAATAACACAAAACAAAAATTGAAATTAAAAGACACACCAAAATCAAAATTATGGTAATAAAGAGGCATTCATGTCTTTTCCATTCATGAATGGGATAGAGCAAAACTGAGGAATGCTCGCGATAAAGCACAACACCCCGGTTAAAGAATTGGATGGCAGATAGACAATTTTGCACTCGGGCCAGCCAAATTCCACCCACCCCGTTCCCAAGCTTCACAAAATCAACCCTGCCCTATTCCCCGGTCTGCCGAAGTCTCAGGCATGCGGAACTCCGCCCTGCCCCGCACACAGGCTTGTCCAAATCAGCACATGATGTTTCCACCCATGATGTCTGCCGAAATGCACCCTGCTCCTGTTCTCTCTGGCCTCCAAAACAAAAATCACCCAGCGGCACCTGACCTGAGGGTGGCACCTGGCCAGAGGGCAGCACGTGGTCTAAGGGCGGCACCTCGTCTGAGGGCGGCACCTGGTCTGAGGACATCACCTGGTATGGTCTGAGAGCGGCCGGCGGCACCTAACCTGTGGGCGGCACCTCATTTGAGGACGGCACCTAGGCCACTCCAGGCCGCTCTATTTAGCCGCCCTGTTGAAGGAAGGGCGCCTGCCGGCATTCCAGGCGACCTACTACGCGGGCCATAGGCCGGATGGCCGGATGGTGGCATCTAGTAAGAGGGCGACAGCCGACACCTGGTCTGAGGGTGACATCTAGTTCGAAGGCAGCATCTGGTCTGAGGGCGGCACCTGGCCTGGGTGTGGCACCTGGCCTGAGGCCGGTACCTGGGATGAAGGTGGCACCTGGCCTGAAGGCAGCATCTAGTCTGAGGGTGGCACCTGACCTGAGTGCGGCACCTGGTCTGAGGACGGTACCTGGGCTGAGAGCGGCACCTGACCTTACCCCTCCCCCTAAATACGCCCCTGGGGCTGGCTCCCGAATCCCTGGCTACCCCCCCCCCCCCCCACTCAAAGTTTTGTGGTGACGCCACTGCATCCAAAGGCACATTCCGATACAGCTCCGAAGGCGCCCTCCCACACCCCCGAAGGCACTCTCCGATACATTTTCGAGTGCGCCCTTCCACATATCTTCAAAGGCGCCCTCCGATGCACCTCTGAAGGCGCCATCCCACATACCTCCAGAGGCGACCTCCGATACACCTTTGAAAGCACCAACCCACGTGCCTCCAAGGGTGCCCTCCGATACACATCTGAATGAGCCCTCCCAAATGCCTCCAAATGCGCCCTCCGATATACCTCTGAAGACGCCCTCCCACATACCTTTGAAGGCGCCCTCCCAAATAGCCCAAGAGGCGCCCTCTGTGAGACCAGAGGCGCCCGGCCTCACATTCAGCGAAGGGCGCCTTTGTATGTATGGAGAGAGGGCGCCCCCGGCCCTGGGATAGATGTATCTGAGGGTGCGTTTGGACTATGTGGGAGGGCGCCTTCAGAGGTGTATCGGACGGCGCCTTCGGAAATGTATTGGAGAACGCCTTCGAAAGTGTATTCGAGGGCGCCTTTGAAGGTATGTGGGAGGGCGTCATCGGAGATGTATCGGAGGGCGCCTTTGGAGCCTATAGGTATGTGTGACGGCGCCTTCAAAGGTTAAAGGTGCATCGGTGGGCGCCTTCGGTGGCATGTAGGAGGGCGCCTTCAGATATGTATCGGAGGGTACCTTTGGAGGTATATGAGAGGGGTCTTTGGAGGTATGTTTGAGGGCGACTTCAGAGGTGTATGTGTATCAAAGGGCGCCTTTGAAGGCATGTAGGAAAGCGTTTTCAGAGGTGTGTTGTAAGTCGCTCCGGAGCTATGTGGGAGGGCGCCGTCAGATGTGTATCGGAGGGCGCCTCCGGAGCTATGTGGGAGGGCGCCGTCAGATGTGTATCGGAGGGCGCCTCCGGAGCTATGTGGGAGGGCGCCGTCAGATGTGTATCGGAGGGCGCCTCCGGAGCTATGTGGGAGGGCGCCGTCAGATGTGTATCGGAGGGCGCCTCCGGAGCTATGTGGGAGGGCGCCGTCAGATGTGTATCGGAGGGCGCCTCCGGAGCTATGTGGGAGGGCGCCGTCAGATGTGTATCGGAGGGCGCCTCCGGAGCTATGTGGGAGGGCGCCGTCAGATGTGTATCGGAGGGCGCCTCCGGAGCTATGTGGGAGGGCGCCGTCAGATGTGTATCGGAGGGCGCCTCCGAAAGTATGTATGAGGGCGCTTTGAAGGTATGTGGGAGGGCGCCTTTAGAAGTGTATCGGAGGATGCATTTATAAATATGTGGGAGGGCGCCTTCAGAGGTGTATCGGAGCGCGCCTTACATTCAGTGGAACGCACCTCATATTCATCCGGAGCGCGCCTCACATTCAGCGAAGGGAACCTTCGGCGCCCTTCGGTAAATGCGAGACGCATTGCATGAACCGAAGGCGCCTTCGGCACTTTCGGTGCATGAGGGCGCCTTCGGTGCGTGAGGGCGCCTTCTGCGCCCAAGGGGGGACCATGGTGCAGAGACCCCCTAAATACGCCCCTGCGGACAGTACGGAATGTCCATATCGTTTTGTGACGGGCGCCGAAGGCGCCCCCCCCCCCCGGACCGATGTTTGTTTTGCAATTAGCACCGCCAACAGGACAGGCACCAGTGGCGTACAGATTATACGGTCATTCAGGGCATGACCTGGTCCTTTGGGCCCGAGGTGCCCATGCAAAGCTAGCGCCCCACCGATCAGTGACGGCGCCCCTCCGGCCCGTGACGGCGCCCCACCGGCCAGTGACGGCGCCCCTCCGGTTAGTGACGGCGCCCCTCCGGCTAGATATGGCGCCCCCTCCGGTCAGTGACAGCGCCCCTCCGTCCGGTGACGGCGCCCCTCCGACCAGTGACGGCGCCCCTCCGTCCAGTAAAGGCGCCCCTCTGACTAGTAACGGCGCCCATCCGGCCAGTGAAGGCGCCCCTCCGATCAGTAACGGCGCCCCCGACCAGTGACGGTGCCCATCCGACCAGTGACGGCGCCCCTCCGGCCATTGATGGCGCCCCTCCGGTCAGTGACCGCGCCCCTTCGGCGAGTGACGGCGCCCCTCCGGCCTCCGACCAGTGATGGCGCCCCTCCGGCTAGTGACGGGAGGGGAAAGGGGGGGGGGGCGCCTCTCCTTCCGCACGGTGCGGAAGGAGAGCCCCCCCCCCCCCCTCCGGCAAAATTTTAGCCAATATTGATGGCGCCCCTGTCGATCGGGTGGCGCCCCTCAGGCCTAAAGGCAATGACCTGGTCCTTTGTGAATTTCTGCGCACGCCAGACAATTTAGCACTCCAGAAGTAAATGGCGACTTAGGAACAGGATAGGCGCCACAAGAAGCAAATGCCGCCCCATGGAGCTGAACAGGCGCCCTATCGGACAATAAGCAAATGCCTCCCCCACGGCCCACGGGGTAAAACAGGCGCCCTCTAAAGTGGACACATGCCTATTGCCCTTTAGCAAATGCCGCCCCCATGGAGCAGAACAGACGCTATCTAAACCGGACAATAGGCGTCCCCAGAAGCGAATGCCGCCCCCATACTGAGGGTCCTGGTCCAATTCAGCTATTAAAAAGTTGAAAATAAAGTAAAAAAGGGTCTCACAAAATAAAGTGGCAGAAAAGGTAACTATTTATTCGTATCTGGTCAAAAAAGTCCCAAAAAGTTATTAAAAAAATGGCATCATAAGTTTCTTCTTACACTTAGGGAGCCATCACTCAGTCAAAAAAAGAAGATATTGCTTTGCAATTTGGCTTTAGTATTGACCATACTCATTTTTATCACATATATAACGGTTTTTAACATCTTCGGAAATTTGGATTTTGTGGTGATTTCCCCCCCCCCCAAAAAAAAACGTTTTTGCTCATTTTAGTTTTTTTGGGTGAAAATCCGAGATTGCCATTTTAAAGAAAAATGGCATTTTTTTATCTTTCCTTAATTGCGTTTACAATTTGCTTCAAAACTCTGTTTTCTACGATTTTTCAAACGTTTATCGTTTTCCACCAACATGACGTCATCAAAACATCATTATCTCCCACATGTTTCGACCAATTTCAATGAAATTTTTACAGCATACGTATAATTGTTGTATACTCAGCTACTAAATTTTAGCAAGATGCGCCGCATGTGTAAAAAGTTATGCAAGAAAAACCTCAGGAGGGTCATTGTAGGGCGAAGGTTAAAGGAATTTTACGTTTTTTTTCTCGCCCAGAATAATTGTGTTACATAGTAAAACGTACTTATAAAGGTGGTAGAAGTCCCACGGTAGCCACATTTTTTCTGGAAATGACCTCTTCTGCACGTAAGGACATTTCAAATTTCACC
>JAXIVJ010011899.1:22500-37500 GCA_036785665.1 Chirona hameri | reverse complement strand
GCTGGGAGACTGAGCTGACGGGCGGAGGGTAGGGACCGGAGCTGACGGTCTGCTGGTGGCTGCCAGACTTCACAGCCGGCGGCGACTGCAGCACGGCGTTTCCAGAAGGCTTTTGAGCTGGTACTTGAAGGATAATATTTCGAGGAGTTTAACTTAGTGTTGTGGCTTTGATTAAAGCTGGCGGTCTGCAGCTGGGAGACTGAGCTGACGGGCGGAGGGTGGGGACCGGAGCTGACGGTCTGCTGGTGGCTGCCGGACCTCACAACCGGCTCTTGGCTGATGTGGTTGCTGAGAGCTTTAAGTAAGAAGGCTAGATACTTGATAGCGGGACTGGGCTGGCCGGAGACGGTCACCAGACAGCAGACGGAAGCCGCCAGCAGCCGCAGCGCCAGTCTGAGCATCGCTGTAAACAGAAACACGGGAACAGGTCACAACTGAGAACGGACAGGAAACAGAAGAAAACTGCAAATCCAGTCAATCCATCAATCCAAACGAAGCCACGGAAGTCAAGAATCCAAAGCCAAAGAGCATCAGCTGTCCTGGCGGGAAGGTGTCGACGCTGCAAATTACGTACACACTTAGCACGAACATGAAACAGGGAAGACCTTCAATATTAATATTTTGGATAGGTTTTATTAGGGTAAAGCATCGCTTACGATATGATAGCAGTAACATTTTATACATTGGGTACCAACTCATGAAATTAAAGTTCTGAAGGGTAAAATTAAGAAAATATACCAAGCATGCCTGAAGGGAATTATGAAGCGCTTATTTGAGGGAGAGTATTATTGGATATACAGAAAAGCAACAATTACGATACTTTGGCTAATTAGTAATATAATAGCTAAATGGTCGGACTATCGTTACTATATTTGGGGGCTTTAATTGGGTACATTTGCATGCCTCACAAAAAGATGGCGAAGAAAATCCAACATAGTTTCAATTTGTAAGTTATTAGATATGTGTGAGAATCACAACAGACATTGGGATATATTCACTGGAATCTAGACCACAAATACATTGATAACAGCTTAAGGTAGCGAGTGAAATTTTCAACACCAACAAAAAATATATAAACATTATATCATGCAAAGCAGCTCCTTAAAGGTCTGATAGTACCTAGCGATATATGGACTGGCCGAGCGTTGTGGCGCCGCGGTCGATGGCTCCAAAGTCCAGATAGTGGGTTCAGAATAAATGTATACAAATTAAATAAATGTAAGACACCAATTATAGTAGTAATATTTTATTGAGGTCTCCAGTGTTTGGGTTTTCAGCCCACACGTCAATGACATTTCATAAAATCTAACCATGTAAAATCGATCTAATCACATACCGCATACACACTTAAGTAAACATACTACACGCTGATACTACACATAAAAAACACCACACAAAATACAATCGCTAAATAACATTTTAAAACATTGAGCCAATGAGTATTAAAATAAAACCTAGATAGACGTTAAGACGAGCATGTTACTGTTGACTAGCAATTTGTATGCGCTCATTCCACGCCATACGGCCCTATAGGGAAAACTGCGCCAAGGTATATACACTGATACATAGCACACTACACACAGATAGTACATAACCGTGACGTCAGCTGCTAATAACCGTGACGTATTGCTGGGGTTGGGCTGATGAGCCTCCAGCTGCTGACCGGGAGCCTGTTCGACCTCGCCTTCGAAAGCCGTCTGCTGTCTGTGGATGGCGTTCAGCACGGTCTCCGTCAGTGTCTCCAGCGGGTTGACCATCTGATGCACGAATTGTTGAGGCCACCCGGTTACCGCCGAGAGGGCAAGGAATAGAACGATCCAAAACCACATGTGCTTGGTCTGGTTGTCAGCATAGCCCGGTACATTTTCTTTGATATTTACTTGGCGTTTGAGAGCGTTCTCTCCGCCACACCGCGTGGTTGGGTTCGGCAAACGTGGAGTAGGTTTGTACCATCCGTTGGCTCCCTGACGCAGCATTTGTGAACTGTGTTCATTCTTCAGATTTGAAACGGGGCTCAATGTTTCTGACTTTGTCTGCTGTTTTCTTCTTTAGCGTTTTTCCTCTCAATCAATGAAAAGGCGACTGCACCACGGCGTTTCCAGAAGGCTTTTGAGCTGGTACTTGAAGGATAATATTTCGAGGAGTTTAACTTAGTGTTGTGGCTTTGATTAAAGCTGGCGGTCTGCAGCTGGGAGACTGAGCTGACGGGCGGAGGGTGGGGACCGGAGCTGACGGTCTGCTGGTGGCTGCCGGACCTCACAACCGGCTCTTGGCTGATGTGGTTGCTGAGAGCTTTAAGTAAGAAGACTAGATACTTGATAGCGGGACTGGGCTGGCCGGAGACGGTCACCAGACAGCAGACGGAAGCCGTCAGCAGCAGCAGCGCCAGTCTGAGCATCGCTGTAAACAGAAACACGGGAACAGGTCACAACTGAGAACGGACAGGAAACAGAAGAAAACTGCAAATCCAGTCAATCCATCAATCCAAACGAAGCCACGGAAGTCAAGAATCCAAAGCCAAAGAGCATCAGCTGTCCTGGCGGGAAGGTGTCGACACTGCAAATTACGTACACACTTGGCACGAACATGAAACAGGGAAGACCTTCAATATTCATATTTTGGATAGGCTTTATTAGGGTAAAGCATCGCTTACGATATGATAGCAGTAACATTTTATACATTGGGTACCAACTCATGAAATTAAAGTTGTGAAGGATAAAATTAAGAAAATATACCAAAAATGCCGGAAGGGAATTATGAAGCGCTTATTTGAGGGAGAGTATTATTGGACATACAGCAAAGCAACTGAAGCCTTAACAATTACGATACTTTGGCTAATTAGTAATATAATAGCTAAATGGTCGGACTATCGTTACTATATTTGGGGGCTTTAATTGGGTACATTTACATGCCTCACAAAAAGATGACGAAGAAAATCCAACATAGTTTCAATTTTTAAGTTATTAGATATGTGTGAGAATCACAACAGACATTGGGATATAATCACTGGAATCTGGACCACACATACATTGATAACAGCTTAAGGTAGCGAGTGAAATTTTCAACACCAACAACAAATATCCAAACATTATATCATGCAAAGCAGCTCCTTAAAGGTCTGATAGTACCTAGCGATATATGGACTGGCCGAGCGTTGTGGCGCCGCGGTCGATGGCTCTTAAGTCCAGATAGTGGGTTCAGAATAAATGTATACAAATTAATTAAATGTAAGACACCAATTATAGTAGTAGTATTTTATTGAGGTCTCCAGTGTTTGGGTTTTCAGCCCACGCGTCAATTACATTTCATAAAATCTAACCATGTAAAATCGATCTAATCACATACCGCATACACACTAAAGTAAAAACTCTACACGCTGATACTACACATAAAAAACACCACACAAAATACAATCGCTAAATAACATTTTAAAACATTATGAGCCAATGAGTATTAAAATAAAACCTAGATAGACGTTAAGACGAGCATGTTACTGCTGACTAGCAATTTGTATGCACTCATTCCACGCCATACGGCCCTATAGGGAAAACTGTGCCAAGGTATATACACTGATACATAGCACACTACATACAGTTAGTACATAACCGTGACGTCAGCTGCTATTAACCGTGACGTATGCTGGGGTTGGGCTGATGAGCCTCCAGCTGCTGACCGGGAGCCTGTTCGACCTCGCCTTCGAAAGCCGTCTGCTGTCTGTGGATGGCGTTCAGCACGGTCTCCGTCAGTGTCTCCAGCGGGTTGACCTTCTGATGCACGTATTGCGTACTTCACCCTCCTGCCACCCAGGAGCCAACAAATACGGCGATCCAAAACAGCATTGTCTAAGTCTGGGTGTCAGCATAGCCCGGTACATTTTCTTTGATATTTCCTTGGCGTTTGAGGGCGTTCTCTCCGCCACACCGCGTGGTTAGGTTCGGCAAACGTGGAGTAGGTTTGTACCATCCGTTTTCTCCCTGACGCAGCATTTGTGAACTGTGTTCATTCTTCAGATTTGAAACAGGGCTCAATGTTTCTGACTTTGTCTGCTGTTTATCTTCTTTCGTGTTTTTCCTCTCCATCAATGAAAAGGCGACTGCACCGCGGCGATTCCAGAAGGCTTTTGAGCTGGTACTTGAAGGAAAATATTTCGAGGAGTTTAACTTAGTGTTGTGGCTGTGATTAAAGCCGGCGGTCTGCAGCTGGGAGACTGAGCTGACGGGCGGAGGGTGGGGACCGGAGCTGACGGTCTGCTGGTGGCTGCCGGACCTCACAACCGGCTCTTGGCTGATGTGGTTGCTGAGAGCTTTAAGTAAGAAGGCTAGATACTTGATAGCGGGACCGGGCTGGCCGGAGACGGTCACCAGACAGCAGACGGAAGCCGTCAGCAGCAGCAGCGCCAGTCTGAGCATCGCTGTAAACAGAAACACGGGAACAGGTCACAACTGAGAACGGACAGGAAACAGAAGGAAACTGCAAATCCAGTCAAGCCATCAATCCAAACGAAGCCACGGAAGACAAAAATCCAAAGCCAAAGAACATCAGCTGTACTGGAGGGAAGGTGGCGACACTGCAAATTACGTACACACTTAGCACGAACATGAAACGGGGAAGACCTAACCTAACCTAACCTAACCTAACCTAACCTATTCGACCAAATCTACCTACTTTTTGACCAAATCTACCCCCTTTTGGGGTAGATTTGGTCGCCATGTTTGGAAGGCTGTAAATCCCAAGTTATTCATTGTAAGATATTTTACCGAATGAGGGACGTGTTGCCTGAACATTGTTGAGTGTATTCCGAATTGGGAAGATACCAAAATTCTTTCAATTTAAGCTTCTATGACCAAAAATGTCGGGGCACTTTTCAAGATTTTCCAAGATTGGAATTTGTTGCCACGTATTGTAGTCAAACCTAGACAAAAGCTAGGTTTTGTCTCTGAAAAAGCTACAGTGTCTTCTTTCAGCTAGGTTTGATGCAAATTGATCACTCTTCCCTTTTTGAGAAGCTCAGTTTAAAAGTTTACGATTTTAGTGACTATCTTCAATGTCCTATAAGACACTACGATTCTTACTATACCTCGGTTATTTTACCTTGATCAAAACTTGAAACACTTTATTTATAATAATATCCTTTTCAGTTTTATATGAAAGGTAGAGAAAACGACGGCAAAGCAAGTGCATGAAACAGTTTTAAAATCCATTTAAAATCCAAAAAGTTATTAAGGTTTCCGTTTAAAAATTAACCTGAACGACCAAATCTACCCCCCATATTCTGAACCTAAGTGACCAAATCTACCCCCGGAAAATGAAGTCGTCGACTACTCCCAATCTAAGCAACATTTTTGAAGTTCGGAGAACAGTTTCCGGTAGGTCTTGTCGAGTAGAACACGGATCCGTTGAAGTTTTCAATCAAATCTAGTGTTAAAAAAGTTAGACATTTCCCTTCAAATGTGCTTTATGTTAGTGTACTTTGTTTTGCTCGCAGTTTGCAAGTATGAATGGGGATTTGTATCTAAGGTACGTAAATCATTCACATGTTTTTTGAGCTGGTGGGTTTCTTAGAAAACATGTTTTTTTTTGCACAAGTATTTGTTACGTAACTTTTTTGTTTTGGAAAACTTTGATAATCAAACAGCAAATGAAGATGCGGCGTTACAAACCCCATCTTTTGATAATTCTGAATTTGAAAGAAAATCATATATTCACAGTTTTAAATGTGAAAACTTGTAAAAAATGATGTTTTAAAATTTTAGGTTTTTGAATATGCATTTTTTTAGAAGAATATGTAAAAGGATAAGAAAGATCACCTTACGCCAAATGTTTTTTTCAAAAATGAAATCAAACATCGGTTCAGAGGTTTTGAAGATATAGGGTACTTAAGTATCACATTGACGCATAATCTTAATTTTCACCAAAATAAAGTTATAAATTTTGTTCCCAAATAAAAAATATTATTAAAATGTAGAAAACTATGAGCATGCTGAATCTGTTTTCGGATTTGAAATATGTTGTTTGCTTTTTGAGTTATTTTCCACCCCAAAAAATACATACGTAACTTTTTTCCGGAAAAGTTTGTTCGAGTTCCGACAGATGAATATTGTAGAACTCGGCAAGCTGAACAAGAATCTTTGTTTTTATTTGCATCTTCCGGTCTTACTTTTTGAGTTCATGATTTCGCGTTTAAATAAATTTTACGGTCAATTTCTACAACATGGATATACGTTTATACTCATATTTTGTTCAATATTTGAAGAATCTTAAAACAAAATGCTATTTGTAACCAGCATGAATGGGGCATCATTTTACAGGTAAAGAGACCTTGATTATCAAAGTAAGGAGTAAGGAGATCTGTCTTTTTCGAGCTAAATGACTTGATTTTTGTAATGTCAATTTAACCAGTTTTTTGACAATAACTTGAGAACTATTAAGTATTTAGAGAAATTGTAAGCTGAATCATATTTATCATGACATAACTGAGGTGAATATGTATTTTATTAGCACTCGCTTTTTGAAAGAAATTGTTTTTTCGTAAAAAGAGATACTTTTTTTTCGAAAATTTGTAATTGTTATATTAAAAAAATAGCTTGGTTTTCTATATTGCTAGGGGTCGCCGAAGGTAATTTTGTAATAATAAACAAGAAAACAAAAACTTCTTTTTTTCTTCTACAAAAAAAGCTCTAAGTCCTGTGAACAATGTAATGGTAGACGGGAATGCCTATAACTTAAAAACTAAAAACAATAAAACCAAACCCATTTCAGTTTCGGATAGCCAAAACTAAAATCTACATTATATGATGGTCCTAAGTTTTACGTTGCTTAACTTTAAGTACAATACAAAATTAAGTTTGAATGCTTGTCACTTTAAAAACAAATTATCTATCCAAACTGTTCCAGTTTTTAATGAATGTGTTACAGTTCTTGCGAACAAAAAAATAAATAATCAAAAAATACTTAACTTTAAGCACAAATTTTACAAAAGTGAGAACAACTTAATGGTAGACGGGAATGCCTATAACTTAAAAACAAAAACAAATAGAACCAAGCCGATTTCAGTTATGGATAGGCTATGTATGTACCTACTGTACATGATGTACTTAAATTTAACATTGCTTAACTTTAAGTACAATAATTGTTTTGGTTTGAATGCTTGTCACTTAAAAAAATAAAATTTATGAAGCCAAACAATTACCAGTTTTAGATGGATAAAATACAGGACTTGCCACAACAGAAATAAATTATTTAAAAATTACTTAACTTTAAGCACACAATTTTATTTAAACAAAATATTTCAATTGTTTGTAGGTGAAATTTTCGTCTGAGCGAAAAGTCAATTGAAACTAATTGATAGCCCATTCAATTTCCTATGCATAACTTTTTGTTATTAAAAAAAATTTGATTTAAGTTTTTGTTTCAATTATTTTAGTAAAACGTTAAGTGCTGCCACCTGGCGGCAACAATTCGAACTTCTTTTTAAACAGTAAGAACAAAACGTAATAGGGCATCATTTCAAACTGCAGATTACGGTCATTAGGCGTTATAACACATGTTTATGGGTTTGTTTTTCGTCTAGAACGCGAAAGACGACCGTAGAACATTGTTTGTTCTATATAAATCGAAGTAAAAAGCAAAAACGGAAATGCGTTTTTTATGCTTTGTAATGCTGTGAGAGGTGGTCGATTTTTGTCATTTGAAGGTGATAAGTAAGTCATTTCTGAAGATATCGACTTAAAATTTGGTACACATATTCACCGCATACGTCGCGATCACATATATTCCGTTTTTTGGATAAATCTGATTTTTTCTTGATTTTTAAAAAAACAAAATGTATTTGGATTTCTCAAAAATTATAATGAAAAAAACTCACAAATCCGGGATCGTAGTTTTATAGCCCGGTCATTAATTTTAATTTTAGTAGCCAGTAATTTTTTTAATTTTTTTTTAGTAGCCAGTAATTTTATTTAAGACAATTTAGTTTATCTCAAACATCGTACCTTTGACAGCGTTTTTCGCAAACCATTATTTTGCAATAAAAACCGAAGAACATGTCACTCTGACGTGATTCCCGGTTGAGCTATCATAACCTTATATTTTTCCTTTTGCCAACATATGTAGAATTGATGTGAGAGAAGGTACTGAAAGTTTGGTGAGGATACCGGTGTTCATTTAGGAGTTATTGCAAAAGAACGGGAGGGGTGGGCAAAAAATAGCCCCCAGTAAGTCGCGGGCTATGGGACTGGAATAGAAACTGATGAGCTATGCGACACAGTATGGATCAGGCGTCTCGCTTTGAGAGACATCTATGGGCTGGAATAGGAACTGCCAAGCTATGCGGCACAGTATGGATCAGGCGTCTCGCTTTGAGAGACATCTATGGGCTGGAATAGGAACTGCCAAGCTATGCGGCACAGTATGGATCAGGCGTCTCGCTTTGAGAGACATCTATGGGCTGGAATAAGAACTGCCAAGCTATGCGGCACAGTATGGATCAGGCGTTCCGCTTTGAGAGACATCTATGGGCTGGAATAGGAACTGCCAAGCTATGCGGCACAGTATGGATCAGGCGTTCCGCTTTGAGAGACATCTATGGGCTGGAATAGGAACTGCCAAGCTATGCGGCACAGTATGGATCAGGCGTTCCGCTTTGAGAGACATCTATGGGCTGGAATAGGAACTGCCAAGCTATGCGGCACAGTATGGATAAGGCGTTCCGCTTTGAGAGACATCTATGGGCTGGAATAGGAACTGCCAAGCTATGCGGCACAGTATGAATCAGGCGTCTCGCTTTGAGAGACATCTATGGGCTGGAATAGGAACTGCCAAGCTATGCGGCACAGTATGGATCAGGCGTCTCGCTTTGAGAGACATCTATGGGCTGGAATAATAACTGCCAAGCTATGCGGCACAGTATGGATCAGGCGTCTCACTTTGAGAGACATCTATGGGCTGGAATAGGAACTGCTGAGCTATGCGGCGCAGGGTGAATCGGGTGTCATCTTTGAGAGAAATCTACCAATGGATGGGCTAGAATAGGAGCTGCTAAACTGAGCGGCACAGTATTTGAACAGCAGTTTTGTATTAATCGTTATTTATCCTTTTAACTCCTCTCTTCCGCCCATGGACTCGTGACATCTATGAAACGCGAGCTGCCAAGAACAATTTTACAACCGAGAAACCGACTGAGAAGCGAATGAAGCCAATAAGACTTTCTAAAGGTAGTTTTGATGTTGCAAAATCAAATTATGTCCTGAATGGTATGTTCTTTGTACGGCTGAAGAGTGTCTTGAGGTTGTACTAGCGTGACGTTAGTTGATAGTAACATGCAATCGGGCCAGTCCACTATACTTTGTCACTGTCAGTGAACATTGACATTGGCATTGCACAGACTGCATTGAAATCCAGCCCCTGAGACATTGTTGGTGAACAAGCTGCATAAAAATGGCGTGTCCCTGCCTGGCATGCATAGCGTATGCACGATGGCTTCGAGCAGCTAAATTCAGGTGACGTGTCGTTTGGTATGCCGACAAACAAGATTGAGAATTCCGCTGTTTGCTTTGTTGATGCATTTTAACCTCTGCTAATCTGGCAGGATTTACAGACTGGCTATGCAGCGCAGCTTGTAACTCGTCCTACTCGACGGGTAATCCGCGGTACTGGGGGCTCAATTGAATTGTGATTGATGGGACGCTATGAGGATTGGTGTAAATCAGCTACATGGCGTATGATGCAACCGGTTAGCCTGACATGAATAAGTCGCCAGTTGCTTTGTAAGATCTGTCAGCGCTAAATCAAAGCGCTAGTAGTCTTCAATGTGTGAGGAGAGTTAAATATAGTTAAACATGCATAATTTGATGTACCTATTCTTAAAGGATGTATTCCCGTTTTATATTCAGCACAAGGCCCTGTAACTGAGTCAGTCTTGATTGTCCACTCAGTGACTTGCAAAACACTCAATTTATCAAGCTTTTATCGGGAAACCATCGCTTGCATGTCTGCTCTTAATGTGCCCTTGACAAAGTCCGCGATAACTTCAGATATTCCTAACTGACGTCTCTGAGTATGTTTGTTAAACCATGTCACTACGATGAAGTTACGCTTCACGTATTTGGAATACAATGCTTTAACGCGTAGACATCAAATGTGTCAAACGGAGTATCAAATGGAGTGTCAAATGGAGTGTCAAATGTGTCAAATGGAGTGTCAAATGTGTCAAACGGAGTGTCAAATGGAGTGTCAAATGGAGTGTCAAATGTGTCAAATGGAATGTCAAATGTGTCAAATGGAGTGTCAAATGTGTCAAATGGAGTGTCAAACGGAGTGTCAAATGGAGTGTCAAATGTGTCAAATGGAGTGTCAAATGGAGTGTCAAATGGAGTGTCAAATGTGTCAAATGGAGTGTCAAATGGAGTGTCAAATGGAGTGTCAAATGTGTCAAATGGAGTGTCAAATGTGTCAAATGGAGTGTCAAATGGAGTGTCAAATGTGTCAAATGGAGTGTCAAATGGAGTGTCAAATGTGTCAAATGGAGTGTCCTACACAGTGTATTATCGTCATTTTGATAATCCAGAGATGGGAGATGGTTCTAAAGGTAGCTTAGACTTTAGACGAAATGATCTTTACTGATAATTACTGATCAGAGTCGCCAGTGGCTTTCATCAGTGCGCAGCCAATTTCGAGCTCGGCTCATGAAAGACGTTTTGAGCGATCACATGACGCCCCCATGTATTGTCAATTTTAGCGTTTCAGTTGCAGAAACACCGTTCGACACACGCCGTCTCCAAAAGATACTTGATTACATGATGTGCCCTCTTATTCCTGCTCATAGAACTTTAACCCGCGCCGTGCCGGAGTAGGGGGTGTTTGAACGCCCCATAAGGTTGTTCAAGGATAGCGAAAAAACGGCGGCGCGCAGCGCCGCCGTTCTTGGCACACGTGTACGGACATCAATTATCCACATTGTATAAAATTCTTGACCTCAAGTCATCTCAGGTTAGGTCACCAGGCCAGGTCACGTGACCTCACATCTGAAAAAGTTTGCGGTCACAGTTTGCGGTCACAGCCACAGTTTTTGGCCGATCAGTTTAAAACTTACATAATTTAATTAAGCCATAAGTACGCCCCCCCCCGCAGTTGCTATGGTACACACTAAGGTCCGTCTTCTTTCTCCTCTAGCGTATGTTTGACGGCGAATTAAGAAGCGACCATATATGCAATCAAACCGCATTACCGAGAGCTTCAAATTGATATATGACGCATTGGCTCTCCTTATCCATTGGCTGCTTTGCAAAAAAAACGTGTTTACCGCCGCAAAGCGAAAAAAAACGGATTTTTGCTTAAAACCAGCCAATGGATAAGGAGAGCCAATGCGTCATATATCAATTTGAAGCTCTCAGTAATTTGATTGCATATACGGTCGTGTCTTAATTCGCCGTCAAACATACGCTAGAGGAGAAAATAAGCCAGACCTTAGTGTACACCATAGCAACTGCGGGTCCCTGTACCTACTCTTCATGTATCTTTGATGTATTTATATCAGTGACCTAAGGGCAGGTCGATCACGTGACCTCCCCATTGTAAGTCGATAGGAAAATTTGCAAATGCTTCCTATGTAGAGAATACGCGTGAGATCAGGCCAATTCTTTCAGGATCATGTAATTATAGACCATTCTTGATGACCCAGGTACGATCTTTGCTCAGGGATTCTTACAAGGTCACCTGAGGTCATGTTAGGTCACCAACATGCTTTTATCAATAACTTTTGATTGCATAAAGATACCGATGTGAGACTGATACCACTGTGACATGGTGTATGTCGGGCACCGTAGGTTTTTGACGGGTACTTCGGGTGTATGACGGGTACAAAAACGTATTATAGGTACGACAGGTGTCACGGGTTTTACGGGTTATCAATCCCTAATTGCCTATCACTGGCTTGCACCACCACTTGACACCAGTAATCGCCCAGCGGAGCGGACGGGTTAGCACTAGTATTTACTATGGCTATTTTGCTATAAAACTTCAAATAATTTCATGAATTTGTTGAGAGAAAAAAATTACCCTGTGCTGCAAAATTGTGACAGTTCTTAATATTAAATATTAAAAATCTTGCGTCACCAAAACAACGATTTGCTCTGACCATTCCATCATGGTCAGTTCAAAAACGTCAAAGTCGAACGAAGGTGCAAAACAATATGATATTTACACATACATATAATTGACAGTCTGATACCAGCTAAGCGATTCAGGGTTCGTAACCCGACCGCCCCACCTGTCACCGAGGCTACAAAGGAGCTAATGACCCGGCGCCGGGCTGCTCTCCGTGACGGCGACCGGCCCCTTTACAAGGAGCTGAATCGCCGCGTCAGGTCGGCCATCCGTCGTGACACCAGCGAGGAGCTACGTCGGCGCATCCAGACGAGCGGACGAAGCTCTATGTGGCACACCGTGCGGCCTGTCATCTCGGCCAAGCAGCCGTCCAGGCCGACGCCAGCTGCCGACGCTGACACCATGAACCGTTATTTCGCGAGTGTTGGAACCCAGACCGCCCGGCAGGTGGACTCATCTGGGCCGGAGCTGCCGGTGCGCCTGCAGCGTGTATCCACCGGCCGGCTCGTGGTGCGTCCGGTGACGCCGGAGAGCCTGGCGGTGACAGTGTCGCAAATGAACAGCAGCTCAGCATGTGGTGCCGACGGCCTGTGTGTTCGCTTTGTTAAGCTTTGTATGCCGTACATCTGTCATGTGATCACTCATATTGTGAACTCCAGTCTGGCTTCCCACACTGTGCCCCCGTCCTGGAAACTTACCTACATTCATCCTATCCAAAAGACATCCAAATCCAACGAAACCTCGAATTACCGACCCATTTCGATCCTCCCAACTATAGCCAAGATCACCGAGCGTGTAGTATACGAACAGCTGTTTGAATACTTCACATCCCATCACCTATTCCCGTCCTGCCAGCACGGCTTCAGACTCGCTCACTCAACTGATACGGCGCTGCTGACCATGACCGACCGTATATTCGAGGCGATGGACAACCGACAGGTAGCGCTACTGTGCTTATTAGACATGTCAAAATGTTTCGATGTGATCCCGCATGACCGATTGATTATCAAACTAAAACAGTATAATGTTGATGTGCGCTGGTTCGAGAGCTACCTGTCGGAACATTATCAACAAGTCGTCATCAACGCAGCTGATGGAGGTCGCATGCTTTCGCAGCCATTGCTAAACCCGATAGGTACCTATCAAGGCTCATCGCTAGGCCCTCTGTTATACACCATCTATGCCGCAGACATGTCGCTGTACCTTCATGCAGATGTCACTCATGACAGGTGTCTCGTGCAGTATGCCGACGACGTGCAGATCGCAGTGTTCGGGAGGCCCCGTGACAGTGATGCGCTGGTCAATAGTCTCGAGCGGAATCTTGCTGCCCTATCACTCTGGTTCCGGAAGAATGGGATGAAAGTAAACGCAAACAAAACACAGCTAATAGTCTTGGGAACATGTCAAAATCTACGTATGATGCCTCAGATACAAGTTGAGTTTATGGGTGCCATGGTCGTAGGGTCTCGTACTGTCAAAAATCTTGGCGTAGTTTTTGACCAGAATATGACATTATCGGCGCATGTTGACGACGTTGTGCGGCGATGTACCGGCTTACTCTGCGGACTGAGCCACAGTAGGCACAGTCTCCCGCGTGATACGCTTCACACCATTGTACAGGCGCTCGTTGTATCAACCTTACGATACTGTATCAGTGTGTATGGTGTATGCGGCATCACACAAATGGCACGGCTGCAGAAAATGCTTAACTTTGGCGCACGAGTCATCTCCGGCCGTCGTAAGTACGATCACATCAGTGACGTGCTGAAAGACCTGAATTGGTTGACGGTGGGAAATCTGCACCAGTACCATTCGCTGACTTTGTTAAAACAAATTGTGTCCGCCGGCCAGCCAGAGTCGCTGTACAGTAGCCTGGTGACTCGCGGCGATATTCACCACCGCGTGACCAGACAGGCCGACCGGCTGGACAGACCCGTGATACGCACAGACTCGGGACGACGCCGCTTTCTGTTTTCAGCCGTCACAGCTTACAACGCTCTGCCGCAAAGTCTCCGCGATATGGGTCCGCGGCGCTTTAGACCCGAGCTCCGAGAGCATCTGCTCACAAAGCAGAGTGGGACTGATAATGATTAGATGTGACCGGAAGTGAGATGCAGCAGGAATGTATACATGTGTGTGTGTGTGTGTGTGTGTGTGTGTGTGTGTGTGTGTGTGTGTGTGTGTGTGTGTGTGTGTGTGTGTGTGTGTGTGTGTGTGTGTGTGTGTGTGTGTGTGTGTGTGTGTGTGTGTGTGTGTGTGTGTGTGTGTGTGTGTGTGTGTGTGTGTGCGCCTCTTGTCCTAATGTTCGTCGAATTGACTCGCCAATCAGAATAGCCATGTGTGCATGGACCGATGGCACGATGTAAATACATACATACATACATGATGCATGGACAATTAGACATATTGCAAGCTGCTATATTCCAAGACGATACACAAGGAAATAACTGTCTTGAAAGATGTGAGAATATTATGGAATGCATGGTACACAACAGTGGCGGATCCAGGGGGGGGGGCGTAGGGGCTGAAGCCCCCTTCCTTAGAAAACGGCGCCATTTTTGTATAGGATTTGCCGGCGCCGAAGGCGCCGTAGCGTTTTCGGGAGGCCGCCAGGGCGCCCTTGCGTCTACCAACAGCATCGTAGCACTCTTGGAAGGCACCCTGGCACCCTCAGAAGACATCTTGCCGCCCTCACAACGCATTATGCCGCCCTCGGAAGGTACATCGCCGCCCTCGGAAAGCATTATGCCGCCCTCGGAAGGCACCATGCCGCCCCCGTCACCGAGGAAATATGCCGCCCTCAGGCCTGAAGCCCCCTGCCTTAGAAAATCCTGGATCCGCCCCTGGTACACAAAACATAAAATTTCCATAGGCGAAGATCGTTGTATGTCTCCACCT
>JAXIVJ010011899.1:7500-17500 GCA_036785665.1 Chirona hameri | reverse complement strand
GAAACCCCCAAATATCTCGGGAATGATAGCTAGAAACAAACGAGAAAAAAAAACGATCGAAAGCTCTTGAAATATTCAATCAAAGCGTGTCATCACGTTTTATCTCAGTTTAATAGTTTGGGCTCCAGAGGTCATCAAATGTCAAAAGAGCTATTTTTTGGCAAAACGTTCGCAAATAACTTTTTACTTAATAAAGATACAGCAATTATTTTGACGATATCGTGTTCTTCTCGTCAAAGCTCTTCGAATCACATTTAGTTGGCCCAGTTTAGGTCAACTTATAACTTTTACCTCAGGTCAAGGTCAAGTGACGACCCAAGTAGGTCATGTTGCATATTGAGAGACGTGTCTCGACGAGACAAACACATTTATTCCGGTTTCACTTCTTTATCTTCATTCTATCGAGAGTTATTGACACACAAAGTGTTGGTGACCTCAGCTGACCTGGGCTGACCCTGTAGGGGTCACTGGATAGAAATAGAACCTGGATCATCAATAACAGCCTATGATAACATGATCCAGAAGGAATTTGACGGATATCATGCATATCCTCGGAATAGGATTTTTTTTAATATTTCCCCATTGACTTATAATGGGAGGTCACGAAATTAACCCAACCGGCGACCTTAGGTCACCGATATTCAAAATCTTAGATATTGGAATTGTAGGTACCTATGACCTTATGAAATCCAGTAAGTTTCAAACCGATCGGCCAAAAACGGCGGCTGAAACGGCGGCGCTGTGCGCCGTGCGACGTTTTTTAAACGGCAAAAACAGCGCGCCGCCGTTTTTTCGCTATCCTCGAAAAACCTTAGGGGGCGTCTAAACGCCCCGCCCCCGGCACGGCGCGGATTAACATAGCAATAAAAAAATATGAAGAAGTGGGGGTCATGCCATCCCCGTTTCCTATTCCTACTATGCACCGTATGCCTTCGTAAACCCGCCTGTCGTCTGATAAAATACTCGTACCTGACGCCTGACGTTTTTTCTTTCTTGAAGAAGCTCACCAGTGTGGGTTGCACCGACCGTGTCATCACCGTATCACGATAACCTACGCCATTTACGATAAATCTTGCTTGCAATTGCCGCCCCGTCGGCAGAGACAGCGAGGACAGCTAGAGCGCCGCACACCAGTTTGACCACATCCGTAACGTTGACGTGGGATACGCTTATAAACCAAATGCAGCAGATGTGTATCGCCATCAGTGCAGCAGCGGATCCAGAACGGGAGTTTAGGGTGGGGACAAAATTCCAAAAAGTCTCACATAATTCTGAAAACTCATCGGATTTCGCTTGCTTGTGCATTGATAGCTGAATTAAAGCAAACTTTCCTTACTAAAATTTGCTTAGATTTGCTTCTATATCAGGAAATGTGTCAATTTTGCGCCGATTTCAGGCGTTGTTTTCTTTGGGGGAGGGGCTGCCCATGTTGCCCAACCGTAGACCCGTCACTGCGACAGTGCGTCATTTTAACGACGACGCGCCAAACAGACAACTCCCAGCAAATGTACTGCTGTCTGCTACCAAAGCTTTCCATTATATCTCATAGAACATTTAATGGAAAAAGGAAAAGGAAGGAAAAGAAAGGTATACGATACTGCTATAAAGTCAAAGCTATATAAAACTAATACTTATGACATGCTATAAAAGAAAACAACACAAAATGAAAGTGACATAAGGAGGCTTTCATATTTTATATAACTTTTTGTGAAGAAAATTGAAAGAGCTCATTTTTGGGGAAACGTCTGCTCGCCAAAGTTGGGGAGGCGCCGCCCCCCCCCCCCCCAACATCTGGGCCGGGGGGGGGGGGGGGGGCGCCTCCCAACTTTGGCGAGCAGACATTTCCCCAAAAATGAGCTCTTTCAATTTTCTTCACAAAAAGTTATATAAAATATGAAAGCCTCCTTATGTCACTTTCATTTTTTTCCTTTTTTATAGCATGTCATAAGTATTATTATTATATAGCTCCCGCTGCCCCCCCCCCTGTTGCCGGGCCCCTGTGGGACAGCAAATACTTGCCTTTCATGTATGTTTCGTCCACCATCAGGTATTGGCTCGCGTATATTGCACTAGTGTTTTCTTAGTCTTGTTCCGTTATTGATTCCGACAGGTATGGGCCGTTTTGTTTATGTCCCTATTAATTGACGGAACACAGTGAAGGCGGCCACACACTAGGCCATTCGGCGCGCGGAAGTCGCGATATCGCTGCGACTTTCCGCGCATCTTTAGCGACTTTCCGCCTTCGCGTCAGCCGAAACGTTTAAAATCGCGGACGAATGTCGTCGGCCGGCCATCTGCGGACCGGCAGAAAAAAACTGATTCGAACGAGTTTTTTTCCGCGACTGAACGCCGCTGAACCGCGGACAACAAAATTGATCAGGCTAACCGTGGCGAATATATACAATATAGAGGTATACATTTTGTACAGCATGCTCTTGCCGCTGTTAAATTTATTATGTAAAAGTTTCGTGGTTCTAAACTTACATATTCGTTGAAAAATGGTCATCATTAAGTTACCTTGGGACAGGCTGTAGGTCGGCGGGGCGGAATCTCGCGAGCAGACAGCGCCGAATCCGCCGGAACAAGGACGATATTCCGCGGTATCGCCGCGATTTTCCGAGGCGGAATTTCGCAGTGATATCGGCCGCCGAATGCGCAGTGTGCGGCCGCCTTGAGGCCTTGACACCCGTGAGTGTTAGACATGATTTCGCGGCGTCAGTTATTCGATTTTGACGATTTTGTCCGCAGACACGGTGGGGTGACGAAGGTGAAAGACGACGATATCGTGAGGTTTATTGAAATAACGCTCAGCAAAAAAAAGGACAATATTGTATTGCATATTTCAAGTTAAAAGCACAAGAAATGACTCACTACACTTAGCAATTTATGATTAAGATCATATTGTGTCAGATCAGTCAGAGGCTAGCAGATCAGCGAGTTCGGTCACATGGATGAATATAAAGGCTTTCTGCGTCATTGCCAAGCTATTTTCGGCGTTTGATTAAATATTGCTTTAGCATGACTAATTAAGTACTCTAAAAAAAAGGTTTCTGGCATCGACATTGCGCACGTTTAAAAGCATTAACACCTAATGCTGATCATCTCTTTCAGCTTCTTGATTTCTGTCAGATTATCTATTTCAGCTCCTTCACCTCTGGCCAGAGGATTTGGGAAAGGGCATTGTAAGTCAGGCTAACTTTATTTCCACACAATTTGTCTCGCTTGTTAGTCCACTGACAACTTCCCAACTGACAACTGCCCCACTGCCCCCCCCCCCCCCCTTGTCAACATTTTAGAATCAACCAGTATTCGTGTGGTAAATTACGTCAAAGGAGATCGTTTAAGCCCACACTTACGTCTCTATAACAAATGATTTTTGAGATCTTAGTAGGGTCAACTTGCACCCCGCCCCAGGATAATTTCCATTAAATAATAACAGGAACAGGTCTGAGTAAAAATTAATTGCACCGATACGCTTTCCCATGTCCTAATACCCCGGGGTCTTCGTTTTTATAGTCCCGAGGCCACAGATAATATAGCGCTTATGGCGGCCGGCTGGCCCAGTGTGAGACGTGGAACTTCGTACTGGATAGCGTGTCGCTGCCGGAAATAATGACCTTTTCCCACAAACATGGAGCTATTACTTGAAATCTTAATGTTGATAAGCGTTCCACACTTCTTAACGACCGGTACACACTGGCGGATCCAGGCCTCTCCGGGGAGGGGGGGGGGGGGGGGGGGATCTTTTTGTGGCAAAAAGGTACCCCCATTTTTTTCTTCGCAGATTTGGACCGGTAATCTTATTTTGGTATTCCAGCTTAAGAAATTCAGTTTTCAAATTCACAAATTTGATTTTGATTTTTTTTTCCCGGAAAAAATGTTTTTTCCCCTTTTTGGGATAAAAAACACAAAATTTCGAAAATCCAAGATAACCATTTTGAAGAAAATTTGATTTCCTTTCTTTTGACGTTTTTTTTTGCAATTTGCTTCAAAACTCTATTTTCTACGATTGTTCAAACATGTATCATTTTTTCCACCAAAAATGGCATGCCATGACGTCATTAAAACGTCAGTATCTCCCAAAACATGACATCAATTTCATTAAAATTTGGTGAGAAGACGTAGAATTGACTAGTGCTAACCCGTCCGTTCCGCTGGGCGATTACTGGTGTCCAGTGGTAGTGCCGCAAGCCAGTGATAGGCAATTAGGGATTGATAACCCGTACTACCCGTGACACCTGTCGTACCTATAATACGTTTTTATACCCGTCATACACCCGAAGTACCCGTCAAAAACCTACGGTGCCCGACATACACCCGTAATACCCGTTGTGCCCCTGTGGAACACGTGATAACCTCGTTTTAGCCGGCACTCACCCATTATACTCGTGGAACACCTATGGCACCCGTTATACGCCCGTTAAACCCGTGAAAACTCCACCCTGGCCTAGCGTATATGTTCATTGGTATATGCCGTACCGAATGTCGATGACCTTCGTTTCGCAGTGATTTCGTGGTTGCTTGACATTGGTTGTGGCATTGTAGTATCCGTGGTCGGATATGATTGGCTTTCGACTGGAGCGAAGCGATGTAAAACTCGTATCCGTAAACTGTTTTTTAACGGTAAAATATTTATTAACACCTTCTATGTTAGTTACAACACAAACCTTCGCCCAAAACTGCACAACCTAAAACTATCTGTAACCATCGTATAAAATGCGTCGGAAATGTACGAATTGTACACCACTCGGTAGTATCCGTAAACTCGTTTGAAAACCTTAACCCTCGCCCTACGGAGGGGGGGGGGGGCTGACCGCCCCCCCCCTCGATGTTTTTCTTGAATAACTTTTTACATATGCGGTGCATCTTGCTGACATTTTTGGTAGCTAAGTTTACAACAATTATATGTAGGCTGTATTTTTTGTTTGTTAATTAGTTGAGTGGTTTGGGAGAAAATCGTGTTTTGATGACGTCATGTTAGTAAACAAATGAGAAATATTGGAAAAATCGTAGAAAACAGAGTTCTGATGCAAATTGCAAACGCAATTCACCAAAGATACAAAATGGCATTCTCTTTAAAATGGCAATCTCGGATTTGCAAAATTTTGGGTTTTTGACCCCTAAAATAAAATAAAACTGATTTTTTTTTGGAAAAATCCCCACAAAATCAAAATTTTCAAAGATATTATAAAAACCGGAATACATGTGAGAGAACTTGGTATGGAGAATACCCATACCAAATTTCAAAGCAATATCTTTATTTTTGACTGAGTGATGGCTCTCTAAGTTTAACCCTATTTGTAACAGGGGAGGGGGGCGGATTCCGCCCCCCTCATGTTTTTCGCAGATATCTCCAGAACGGCTGGGAGAAGGCACATGAAATTTTGGGACCTTTCATATAATTGAACTCCGCATTTGGAGTCAAAATTTTGAGTTCTTAAACTGAGCAGAGGCGGTTCCAGGGCACAGTTTTGGGTGGGTTCGGAGGCGACATTTGGCGATAATACGGAAATGCGATCTTCACGGTTCCTTCCTCACTGCATCAAGTATGAAGGAGTTACATCGGCTTACGGTGATTGCAACAAGTGCAAATTAGTTGATGTTAATGAAATATCATAAAAATTGTACGGCAGAGGCGGCTTCAGGGGCTTGAAAAAGGGGGGGGGGGGTTCCAGGAAGTATTCAATGCTTGGCGGGAAGCCAATAGAGCAATGTAAGGGGCATTTATAGCTATCAAGATGTAAAAGATAGCTTCTGCCTTCATTATTTGCATAATTTATTACATATAGAGTTTCAGGGGCGTGTTCAGGAACATGAAAAGGGGGGTGACTGGCATGGTGATGACGATATGCCAGCGATAACATCGCAATAGACGGTTAGCTTATAATGATATATGCACATATGAGGCCAGAAAAAAGAGCAGTCATTTTTTTTTGCAGAGGCGCGCTCAGGAATGGAAGAAAGGGGGTCATATTATTGCAAGGAAGCTAAGAGGCATGGGCGTACAATGACATAACATACTGCAGTTTTTGGATGAAACACGCACCACAGGCTACTCTACGAACGATTATAAGATAATAGGCGAGTCCAGGTAGGGTAAAAGGGGGGTAAGCAATGTTAATTGAAGTTGTAAGTGAAATAGTCACTGTTGACTAGATAGTATCATAATAGCGGATGATATACTTATCAAAAGGTCTTGCGCCGCCCCAGTTTGGATCCTAGATACGCCTATGATGAAGTACAACATGCAAAAAGGAACTATCTACGATCAGTAACATATTTATAGTGCTGGGTAGCAACTTGTCTGCGGTTAATATTTTTTCCCAATTTTACCCCCCTTTTTCACTAACCTGGTACCGCCTATAGCAAAAAATATGATTTATAACTGTTTTGTCTAATGTCTCAATCACATATCATTTCATTTATCAAAAAAAAACATAAAAAATGGTTTTATTACGCATTTACTTCACCCCCATATTGAGTGACCTGCACACGCCTATGATTTTTGAATTTTCAAACGTCACCGTCATATATCAATTTTCAATTCAATCTCTATCGATTCCTATTAGTTGTGTTAAAATCGGTCGATAAATATGAAAGCTATGTTGGATCAAAAATACCACTAAAATTTGTAGTTTTTGCCCCCCTGTTGCCCCCCTATCCCAAATTTATATTTGTTTATTATTTATAAATGTAGATCGTGTTGAGGAGAACCCAACACCATTTCATTTTTGAAAATCAGACGGGTAGATCTCGAGATCTCCGGGGAGGCGGAATCCGCCCCCCCCCCCTGTTACAAATAGGGGTAGCCTGGTACAAATAGGGTTAAGAAACTGATGACGTCATTTTTAATAACTTTTTCTACTTTTTTGGCAAGATACGAACAAATAATTACCTTTTTTGTATTTCTGAGCCAAAACTGGTCTAGGAACATGCCTTTTTACTTACATTTATCAATTTCTAATTTTGAGGTTTTCTGAAGAGCAAAATCGCTGTTCTGGACGTGGTAAATCCGAGGTCATTCACTTGACCTGGAAGGTCATCCGTTGACCTGAAACCTAAACATCGCATAATGTTAGATTCCTCTCATGACAGACAACATGTTGGTTCTTACCGCATTGCTCTAAGTTGCTTGGTTTAGAAGTTAGCCTGTCAGGACCCCCGTAGGGCGAAGGGGAAAAAAGCTCCCGTAGGGCGAGGGTTAAAATCACATACATCACGTGCTTATAGCAATGTGGGACTGCAATGTAGAACTGCCGCTTTACTGTGTTAAATTCGTTCCGGAGAGACAGACAAACAGACGCTTACCAAATAGTAATATAGATGCAGCATAAGGTACGGAAAGTTTGACGTTGCTATCTATCATAGTTTTCCAGGTATTGAGAAAATCCGGGAGGGGTATATTCTGCCCTCTCCCCAGTGGGACGCAGGTTAGGGGAACCGGGGCTACTTGAATTGCATCAGGTGTGCTGTTTTGTCTATCATTGAAAGAAAGGGATACATTACAAACTTCAAATTCAATCATTCGAGAGAAGAAAAAAATCCGTTTTCATGAAGTTTTTTCCTAAGATCATTGTTTTTCACGTTCAGTGCAGGGAACGCGCGGGGGGGGGGTATACTTGTATTGAATGCCCCTTCCAGATTACTGTGGGGGGCATTTTCTCCTGATGCCCCCCCCCCTGGATCCGCTAGTGCGAGTAATTATCGCCAAGAAGAGCCCCTGCCAGACACTTAATGAAATTCATTTTCCTATTTTCCAATATGATGCCTGGCAAATGTTGCACCGAGAATTACCCATAAGCTTCCGCTGAGCCGACAAGAACGTGATGTACGTGAAGTTAGCGACATATTTAGCGACTTCATCCAATTTTCATGAAAATGGCTATATAAGCTAATCAGAAGAGCGTGAACACGAATATGATTTTCATTTGCATATAGCACGTGATCTTCAAGGTCAAAATCGAGGTCAAAGGACGGGGAAAGGTCTAGAGAAAAAAGTTACCAACCGATCCTGCGGGGTTTTACACCAAAATATAGCTTACCAAAATCTCTAGCCGCAGCGAGAAAATCAGGTTCCTCAAGGTCAAACTTCAAGGTCAAAATATAGGTCAAAAGACGGGGAACGGCCTAGAAAAAAAAGCTACAAGCCGATCCGGCGGCTTTTTACACCAAAATATAGCCTACTAAATTATCTAGTCGCAGCGAGAATAGCAGGTTTCTCAAGGTCAAACTTCAAAATTCAGGTAAAAATGCAGGTCAAAGGACGGGGAACAGCCTAGAGATAAAACAAAGTTACCAACCAATCTGGCGACTTCCTACACCAAAATATAGCCTACCAACATATCTAGCCGCAGCGAGAAAATCAGGTTCCTCAACGTCAAACTTCAAGGTCAAAACCCAGGTCAAAGGACGGGGAACGGCCTAGAGAAAAAAAGTTACCAACCGATCCGGCGGCTTTTGCACACCAGAATATAGCTTGACAAAATATCTAGCGAGAAAACCAGGTTCCTCAAGGTCAAACTTCAAGGTCAAAATCCAGGTCAAATGTTCAGCTTTATAATCCATCCCGCTGACAAATCGGCTATGCACCAGCTTGGCGGAATGGTATTGCATAGTGTGGATTGAAGTGGCAAGCGACACAGAAACTACCGTTGGATCAACATGTTTCGGTTCAAGGTCGTTTTGCTCACACGCAGCATCAAATGAACCCCAATTTTGTTTTTCTCCAAAACGTGGTTGACAGAAATGTGCGAAATTGTGGCTGACAAACCTGACAATGATTTTGCACACGAATCCCAGGCTTGTGCAACGGTTCCGCAAGTATTGCACTATCAAAACACCGCTGTAGAATAGCCTCATTTCGGTCTATTTTAGGGCCCCAAATCGGCACTTTACAACAACCATTAGCTCGTCAGTGCCAATCCCGTGCCCGCCTGCCTAAGTTGCTACTATTTACGTATTTACATACGTTACGTTTAACGTCGCGAATTACATCCTATTCACGTCCCGTGAGACCAGTGACGTCCAGTTCAACGACACGCGTTCGCAGGTTCGCATAAAGCATCTCTGCCGGGGCATATGGCGCGTTGTCGCGGTGCTGATCAACTGCTCTGCCGGAACCCCACCGGCGTCAATGAGAGCCGAGCCCGAGGGAAATCACCAATCGACCCATAGACAAAGGCCTACCGGGCAAAACATCCGACACCACTGCCGCTCCGGTGATATTCAGTGCCATTCAGTGGCTCGGTGAGCAGATGTGTGGCGATTTTGCTAGTCTAGTCTCATGCGGCGATTTGAGGCCCCGCTGGGCATCAGAGTTGTTCAGATCCCAATGAAAATTGATGTCGATGACTGTCGTTTGGTCCTGGTGACAAAGTCAGCTTGGGCAATTTTACAACACCGTGAGTCATTAGCTTCAACAATATGAAATTGAGAACAACTGAGCTACTGGGGCGGGTCCCATGAATGGCTCGCGAAACTGGTCTAAAACGGAGCAAATAATCTTACCTTTATATATACAAAAATCTTACATTTATTATTAATATTAGCCGTTTTCACGAAGGATTATTGCGCTGAATAGATTCGGAAAAGTTTTTGAAAAGTTTTGAAAAGTATTGGTATAAAAGTCGTAGTATAAAAGTCCAAGTATAAAAGTATTATACAAGTCTTAAAACGGCTCGTTTTAAGACTTCTATAAGACTTAAGACTTTGACTATACTTAAGACTTTTATACCAAAAAGTTTTAACACTTCTCAAAAACTTTTCAGAATCTTTTCATCGCAATAATCCTTCGTGAAAACTGCTATTCTAAGAAGTATCTCAGTTCTCACCAACACATTTGTATCTATTCTTTGCGATGGAATATGTGCTAAGAGGGATGGGGAGCTGCGGTGCCGGATAACATAGACAAAATAGCGTCATAGTAAATCATTCAGTTATGCCACTGCGTATTTAATCAATTGTATGTACCGAATAATTACAGCTTACTGTCGTTGGGGTC